>LSSN01002024.1:0-19076 GCA_001970855.1 Smittium culicis
AAAATATTGATCAAGGTTAACAAAGAAGTGGATATACCTACTCACATCGAATCCTGTGGCGAAAATGTTAGCATTATGTGGATTGGATCACCTCCGATTTATACATACTGCAAAAAGGTAGACCACTGGAAGAAAGAATGCACAGAATTAGATAAAAAAAATCAAGAGAAGTAGATCGGCCAGACCTAGAAATATAAAAAAAGTATTTATAAAGGATTTGGAAATAAATACTGTAGATAAAAAAAAAGATATTCATAAAGAAATCATCGAACCTAAGGAAGACGAAGAAATTAAAATTAGATTTTTAAAACTAAACTTAAATCTAGTCACCCAAATAGAAAAAGAAAAGGCATTTGAAAGAATTTCAATAAACGAAAATATATATAATGAACCTAATAGCATATTGGAAGAAATAAATAGCCTACCAATACCTAATAATGCTGAAAAAAATAGCTTTAATACGTCTGAAAACAAAAATACAAACACAAAAGCTGCGGAGAAAAGAGTTAAACTCGGAATCAAAAAAGGACAAAATGTCCAAAATATATTAATAAAAAAAGCTATGGCAAAAATAAAGAAAATTAAATCTGCGATATCTGAAAGTAATAGGTTAGATGGCTTAGCAGCCTTGGCATTGAGCGAAAGCAACTTAATTGGGATAGAAAATGAAATAGTGAATGAAAATGAAATAGTTGAAAATTTTGAATCCATAGACCTTGAATTGGATAAGGATATCACAGAGCAATAAAGCTACCTAAAAACTTTTAAATTAAAAAATGCAAAAAAAACAAATAAAAATGTTATCTTGGAATGTCAAAGGCATTCAAAATAACTTATAACGCCAAAAAAATTTTAAATGCCTTAAAACTGATATGAATGCAGAAATAATGTGCATTCAATAAATACATGCAAAGCAGAGTGATATAATAATGTGGTAAAAAAGTTGGGGAATGCCATGCATTTTCACAAAACACACAGCAATATTAATAAATAGCGATGAAATCATTATAAAATATAATAAAATATATGATGACGGCAGAGTAATGAAAATAAGCCTAAAAATAGGTGAACACGAATTAGAAATATACAATGTTTATTTACCATCAAAACTGAAAGAATGGAAAAGATACGTCCAAACCATAAACACAAAAATTAAAAAAAACAGTAAAAAAAATGCTATAATTGTTGGAGATTTCAATATGGTAGAAAATAATTATCTAGATAGATGGCCCCCAAGGCTGAATGAAAGTGATTGGAAAATGATACAACCAATAATTGAGTTGATGAATTTTTATAATTTTTGGTCTCAATTAGGAAAGTATCAAAAAGGATATACATGGGAAAATTCTAGAGGAAGCAGATCAAGAATTGATCATATTTTAATCCCAACAAATATAGATTTTTTTTTAATAAATTAGAATTGTTGATAGCTCCATTTTCGGACCACAAAATTTTACAGATACAATTGAATTATAATAACGAAAAACATGAAACTGAAATAAAACATAATTATGAGGAGACTTGGAAGTTAAATGAATCACTCTTAAAAAAAAAATATGCAGATAACATAGAAGAGATTATTAAAAATTCAATCATTAGAGGCGAAAATACTTTAGATAATTGGATTAAATGCAAAAATGAAATAAAAAAATTTAGCATAAATTTTGGGGAAAATTAAAAAAATACTAATGGAAATAGAACTAGAGTCTAGTAAAATAAACAACCCGAATAATAATAATAATGCATCAATTATTAATATAGAAAATAAAAAAATATGTCTTAGAAATCTACAGATTAATAGGCTAAATGGTCTGAATATGGCGAAAGATCTTCGAGGTACTTTTTTAGACTAATCAAAAGCAACGAAAGAATAAAGCGAGTGGAAGAATTATACGACGAAAACAATAATATAGCTAAAGATTATAATAGCATATAAGGAACATTTTGTAATTTTTATTCGAATTTGCTTAGAAAGGGTAGATCAGATAACGAATCACAAAAAATCATGCTTGAAAATGCAGAAAATAGATTAAGCATAGAACAAAAAGAATATCTATATAGACCAATAACAGCAAAAGAAATAGAAAAAGTAATTGAAATAAGCCCAAATAATAAATCACCAGGCCCAGATGGGCCGAAATATGAGTTTTATAAAAGATATAAAGAAAAAATATCAAAAATTTTAGAACAATTATTCAATAACCAATTAGAGATTGAAAAATGTAATGATTTTAATAGAGGTGCTATTATTACTATACTCCCAAAAAAGGGAGATTTAAAAGACATTAGAAATTGGAGGCCAATTAGCCTAATTGACTGTGACAAAAAAATTCTCACAAAAATTCTTTCCGATAGGTTGCAAAAAACCTTAAAGGATTTGATAGAAGAATATCAAACCGGATTTATTAAAGGAAGGTCGATATTTGACAATGTGGCAACATTGCACTTTGTAAATGAAGTAGCAAATAATACACCAGAATTAATTAAAGGACATATTGTACAACTAGACCAAGAGAAAGCTTACGATAGAGTGGAATGGGACTACTTATTCATGTGCATGGAAAAATTTGGAATAACCCAAAAATTTATACAAACTGTAAAAAATTTATACAATAACAACAAAGCTAGAATCAGAATAGGAAGAAGCTTAACAAATTATATTAGCGTATCAAGAGGACTACAGCAAGGTGATCCAATGTCACCCCTGTTATATAATATAGTAATTGAACCAATGCTGATAATGTTGAGGAAAAAAAATAAATGGAATAGGAAATGACAAATGGAACATAAAAACGCTTGCGTATGCAGATGACATTTCAATATTCATAAAAAACAATGATTTTATAAATACAAAAAAAATATTGAAACTTCATTGTGAAGCATCTGGAGCAAAATTTAATTCAAACAAGTCTGAAATAATAAAAATAGGAAATGTAGAGGAACCAATAAATTTTTTAGGAAAATTAAATAATGGTGAAGGAATTTATAAATACCTGGGGTTTTATTTCAACAAGCATGGTATTGATCATAATGTAAATAAAGAGGCTGCTTTTAATAAAATAAAATGCATTATACATAATTGGAGAGATAGAAAAATATCATTGGGAGGCAAGATACTTTTAACGAATAGTATATTACTATCCAAACTATGGTATATGTCTCACTTTACTCGATTTGACAAAAAGTTTATTCTCAACATTAAAAAAGAAATATGCAAATTCATATGGAACAATAGAAAAAGTAAAGTATCATATAATATTTTAATAAGAAAAAAAAATGCGGTGGAATGGGATTGTTAGATATTGAAGCTCAAAATAAAAGTATCTTTCTCAAATGGTTTAAGGATAGAATATGTAAAGAAAAATTTTGGAGCGAAATGTCAAAAGAAGTCATGATACAAAATCTAGGAAGTCTTAAAGCATACGTAGGATATAAAATAAACATTCAAGATTTATTTTTTGGTAACTTAAAGGTTGCAAAAAAAAAGAATAATTCTTTTTTTTGGAAAAGTATATATAAAATAGAACTAGAAACATTGGATATTAATTATTTAGACCAAGTTTCATGGGAAAAAAAAGAACTTGGAAAAATTGATATAAACTTTGTAAATAACTTTTTGACAACGAAAATTAATAAATCAGAAATACAAGCGCTAAAAAAGGAAAAAATAAATTCATTGAAATCACTTTCAGAATCAGTGTATAATTATGAGAATGAAAATGGGGTTAAAAAATATATAATCTGCATGGGGAATAGAATTATAAAGTTTAAAACCAAATCAAATGTTCTTGAAATAATCAAAAATGAAATAGCGGATATAAAAGAAATTAAAATCCCAAAAAACATAATTTTATTTGGAGAAAAGAAATTAGAAGAAGCTAGCAAAAAAGAAATGAAAACAAAATTAGAAAACAATTATCGCCAAAAAGTAGTAGAAATAAATTGGAAAGATTTAGGTATACCCGAAAACTCGATAAATATAAATTATAATAAACTGCACAAATTAAAAATAGATGTAAAAATAATAAGCCATATGTGGTTTCTATACAGATGCGCAACTATAAATTCCTACAAATTGAATAAATATTATCCAAACAACCAAAGTAAGTATAAATGTAGTTTTTGCTCAAACGAAGAAGAGAGTACAAAGCATATTTATACTGAATTCCCAAGGATTAAAGAGTTTTGGGAACTAGTAATAAATTTTATAAGTGAGAACTCAGTTGATATTATTTGCAGAGAAAACATGAATGCAACCATTCAAATATTTAATGGATTAAATATTTTCGAAAATAAGTTTCCAAATATTAAGACTCTGCATGTACTAGCAATATGGAATATCCACAGAGCGAGGGTAGAGTGCTCTCTATCCGATATAAGACTAAACTCGGAAAATCTCTTCAAAAGATGGAAAATAATGCTCATTGACCTTATCAAACAAAATTTCTTAACATATACACCCTATATCTTCAACAAAACATGGCTTCAAATAAGAAACCTTTGGTTTTTTACTGAACCAGGAGAAGTGAGAATAATTCAATTCAATTAGCTTTAAAAAAATTTAATAGGGCACAATCTTAATTTTACACTTAATAATTATAATACTTTAGTAATTGAAAATAAACTAATTCTAATTCAAAAAAAAAAAATTCAAATGTTTTTTTTTTTTTTAATTTTGGTTTTCTTTGATTTTTTTTTGGAGTTTTTTTGTTTAATTCGAGTTTATTGTTAAGATAAAAAAACATTGGACTATCTCTATCTTCTACTTCGAAGAATAACAGTTTGAACAGCTAATAAGATTCGATGAATTTTTTTTTTAAAGTACAAGTCAATTGACATCAATTTTACCATAATAATTATTTAAGCTCTCGACTTCAAAGCGTATATGAAAATAGCAATACTTGTATCCAGCAACTCGAAACTCGTATCTGTGAAAAAGTAGAATCAACTAACCCGAAGCCTTTAGAAGTTATCGCTTAAGGGTATAAAATCATTTATAAAAATACAAATAAATATAATCATATATCTATCATGTAGATGGTCTCTGTAATAAAAACAAAACATAATAAGATAATTTTTATTCGTAGTACACCATTTACGTTAGGATTTAGGCTTATTGAGTTTAATCTAGACATATAAACTATCATATAAGATATTCTTGGCCAAATTAGTGATATTCAATCCAGCTTTGAAATTGAAAATAAAAGAAAAAATTTTTTTTCATTAATCTAAATAATGAAATAGTAAGCAAATAGTTAAAAAAAAAAGAAGTTATATTTTCATATAAAGCTATTGAATTCGCTGAAACACTAAATTATAGCGACGAATATAAGTTTATAGCAATACCATCATATAATGGGCTTATTTTATGGAAATTTTCCCAAAAAGCTCATGAATTTTTATGAATTATAGGAAGTTTTATTGATATAACGGCCCCAAAACACACATAATTTATTTCTTACCCATCCAAGAGTATCAAAGTAATTTTGAAAACTAAAAATGATAATGAAATCCCTAGCACAATAAACATTAATGATGTCAAAGTCGCTTTAATGTGGAGTGGAGGTAAAAAAATTGATACCAATTTCAAAGATATGACACACTGGAAGCATGAATGTCCAGAAATAAAGCTAAAAAGACCAAGATTAAACACTTCAAATATTATAAAAAAGGCTTTTATTGAAGAAATGAATTCATATCCCAAAAAAAATGATAAAACAGAAAAAGATGGGGAAATAAAAAAGAGTTAGTAACAGATACTTTAAAACATGAAAAAAGTCCTGCTGCAGTTCTAGAACTAAACGACAGAGAGCCGATGGTACAGGATGACACTATTAATAAAATAGCACAGGATAATAAAAAATGTGTTTAGTTATATGGTTAATAAAATCGAATCTACTAGATTCAATTTAGTTAATAAAAATATAGAAAACCTACCTACTTTTTCGGAATATGATTGGAGATTATTAATAGAAACTATATAAAGTATTTACAGAAATATAATGAACTTCAGAATGGTAATGAAAACTCCATTTAAAAAAAAAACGCTTGAAAAAAAGCTAGAAAAAGTTAAAAAAAAGGAAAAAATAGATAAAAAGGTGCGAAATAGATATTACCGAACATTATTTTACCTGAATTATAGAAGTACTAATCCCTGAGTCGACTAAGTTGTTTGAAAAAAAAGAAACTGTAGAGGAATTGGTTAAACTGTGAAGCAGCGTAGACTTAAATATAGATAAAAATAATCTCAAGCAAACTAACACGCCCGATAATATATTTGACAGTTTGAAACTACTACGCCTAAAATCGAGTCAAAAAATTCGTAGGCTATGATGAGGAATAACTCATCTTTTAAACCTAAAAATACAAAAAATAAGTAAATAAATAAATTAAATAAATAATAAATTTATGAAGATAAATAACACTAACTCAAATATAAGCTTTAAGGTTAAATATATAAACGAAAATAATAAGAAAAATCAAATTTTATATATTTTAAAAATGATTAAGTCATACTTATTTTGTCTACAGGAAATAAGTATAAAAGAAAAAAATTAAATATTCTGGTCTAGATACTGAGATAAAAAATTTGTAATTAAAAATAAACCGTACTATAATAAATAATAGTGGCTACACTAAAAAATAAAACTGCATTTTCTTATAAGCCAGTATAAGTACCACAAAAGCAACTACAACTAATAAAATCAATTTAAAAATAGTTTATCTTTAATTTGCCAATAACAAGAATGAAAGTATGATTTACTTGATTTTTTTACAGAAAATCTATTTTTCTCTATAAAATTAAACGAAGTATTAATAATAATAGGAGATTTGAACATTGTCGAAAAGCAATATAATCATCGCCCCGCCCCCCCCCCCCAGAAAACAAAAAATCACTGTGAACTAAATGATATAAAAAAAGATAATGTGAAATTTCAAACCAAGTAGCGACATAACTAACCTATTACCGAATAAAAAATTATTATATGTGGGAAAACTAATCAAGAGCCTATGAATCGAGAATTGATAACATATTATTACATAAAGAACTTATAAAGAACGCTAAAATTAATGAAATAGGATCTAAATGAATTTCAGTCCATAAATGTTTTACAATTAATTAATTACTTTAGTCAAATAATAAAATTAGGTCTAAGAGAATCTGGAAGCTGAATTCTAAACTTTTAGAAGACGTAATCAAATCTAATAATATATGAGTATTACTAAAAATAGAATTAAATTCACTGAAAGATTGGATAGGAATCAAAAATAGTTGCAAAAAAAACATTTTTAAATTCAGTAAAAAAAAAATAAGCGCAAAAAAATGACATCGAGACCTTAGAAAAAGCCAATGAAATCATCCGTAGAAAGGTTATTATGGATAATATTAAATTTTTCAAAAAAAAAACTTTTCCTCAACTAAAATCCAATTAAAAACAAATAATCAAAAGAAAAAAATGAGAAATTGAACGGGATATTAGTTCGTTCAAGATTAATTTATAGCGATAAAATCGAGAAATCAAATACGTAATTTTTGGGCATCTAAAGTCTAGAGATGAAAGGAAATGGTTAGATGATGTAAAATAAACAAAAAAGAATTAGTAACAGATAATGAAGAAGCTGAAAAGATGGTATATAGCTTTTATGATTCGTTTTTTAAAAAATGAGTCACAAAATCTAACTGCCGATCAGAAATTCTTTCAAACATAAAAAAAAAATTAAATAGAAAGGATCAACATGTATAGGACAGAAATATTGAGTACAGCGAAATAATAAATGATATATAAGAACACCAGAAAATAAAGACCCAAGTCCAGATAGCCTAAAATTCGAATTATATAATTAGTTCAAAACCGGAATCCCCAATCATCTCGTTAAAATTTTCAAAAAGGATACGAAATGAAAAGGTGGAACAATTTCCGATGTGACACAACTATTGTTCTTATTCCGAAAAAAGGCGATGTGAAGGACTTGAATAACTATATTCCAATTGCACTGTCTAACTTTGCTGAAAAAATATAAACAAAAATATTGACGAATAACCTACAAAAAGTTATTCATAAATTAATTGATAAACGCCTATCAGGTTTTGTTAAAGTCAGAAATATTTTTGATAACACCCACACTATAAATTTCCTGATAGAAAATAGCAAACTTAATCCTCAGATGACAAGTGGATATCTACACATGTTGATCAAGAAATAGCTTAAAATAGAATAGATCGGATCTACGTATTTAAAGTCCTAAAAGTTTTTGGCTTTACCCAATCAATTATAGGAAGAATTAAAATTATATCCTAAGCTCTAAAAAAACGTAATTATAAATAGAACATTAATAGAGCCGATAAGAATTTAACATGGGCTCAATGAAGGCTATCCTCTATCTCTGTTACTATATAACCTACTTACGAGCCAGTAATAATCAGAATAGATACAGAAATTAAAGGGATATCAGTTGACAAAGAAAATTTGATATATTTAGCATATGCAGACTATTTACTAATTGGTATTAAAAACGTGAATGAAGGAATGATAACCAATAAAACCCTTGGAATTCATTCGCTAGCATAAAATGCTAAAATTAATAAAGAAATAAAATTTTTATAAATGTTGGATCATAAAAAGACTGTTGGTTAAACCATAAACCTCTGAAAAAATAGATCATTTTAAATAAGTCGGAATTATAATCTCACCAGTCGGAATCCCAATTAAACTAAGCCAAGAAAACCTCTTAAATAAAATAAAAAATAAACTCAATAGTTGGAAAAATAGAAAGCTTTCATTCAAAGGTAGAGTACTAATTTCCAACGTTTTTCTACACTCTAAACTCTGATACTCCACACATGAAATTATGTTAAAAATTTCTTTATAACAATTTTCTAAAAAATAGTAAATAGATTCATCTGGAATAACAAAATTACTTATGTGAAAATCGATGTGATAGATGTAGATAATACGTTTGGGGGTTTGGTTTTGCTCAATATTAATTCCCAATGAAAAATATTATTTATCATATGGTACCATGGCTTGTTATCAAATAAAAAACTATCTGCAGACAACTAGCTACCTCAAATATTCAATATTTAGTAAATAAAAATGGCTCATTTGAAAAAATATTTGAAATATTGGGTAACAAAAATCCGCTAGTTTCGAGAGAATCAATAAAAATAGCAAAAAATCTTATAAATTAAAAACAGCCGACATACGTAAATGTTCGTATGACAGTATAAAAATTCTTGAATTAAAAAACATTAAAAAATTGATTCATGTATACACAAGTAAAAGAGATATGAAATGGCTAATAGAAAATGAAATAATAAACTGCGGTCAATTTTTTATCAAATAAAAATCAATGTGGGAGGATCACTCAGATTCAATATTTTCAATAGTAATTAAAATTTATGCTAATTAACTATTCTGTGAGTCAAATGATAAAAGATAGATTATTAAATAAGATGTACATAGAAACTTCACATATAATCAATAAAATATTCGCCTAAAATAATTCACCGTCAATTGACTTCAACAGAAAATTGATAAAAAAAAAAGACGAGGTAATAGAAAAGAACCAATAACTGAGCCTAATTGGTTCAAAATTGGTAATTTAATTTAAATCGAAACAATATTAAATTGGATGAAAATACATGATATTGATTTGGAAACGAAAGTAACCGGGAATCTATGGCTTCTTTTTGATAACGCACTAATTCACTGAGAAAAAAACCAGAATTTGGAATAAAATGGTGTTTAACCGATAAAAATAATGTAAACCTTCAATGAAAGAACAGTATACAAAATTCACATTTACTTTGGAAATAGGAGAGCAAAATTTTTTATAAAATAATATTCAACTTTATTTGCACAAGCTCATTCAATAACGGATTAGACAATAGACTAACTAATGAAGTAATTATTATCTTTCTACAGCCAATAGAATTTTTTTTTTTCAAATTTAAACATACTATATGAAAGCGATTTGAAATTTCTACAGACCTAGGGCTGAAACAGCCCTATCATCTAAAAATATCACTGGATAAGAAATTTTAAACAGGAGGAAAAGCGTCCTAAGACAAAAAATTACTATTAATTTTAATCGAATTTAAAAAAAAGGAATACTGGCTAGCTTTAATAACCAAACTCTTCTAAATAGGACATGAAGGAAAGCTAATATTCAGCGATAACTGAAATCACCGAATCACACAGCAACTCTCTCCTCTTTTTTAATTTTTGATAATTGATATTACCTTAAATAAATTAATACTTTAGAATAAATGTTTTATTATAATAAATAATACTAAAATTAAAAAAAAATCGACATTTTTTGTTTTTTGTTGTTTTAAATAGATAATTATAGAATTTTATAAATTGGTTTAAACGATAAGAATTCTTTCAGATTTGGAATAAATTATAAGGATTTTGATAATCTAATTTAATTTGACCTTCTCTTCTACTTTAGAGAATATCAATTAAACTCGCTATTATGACTCGAATAAAATATACATAAAAATTTTTTATTATATATGTGGAAGTTTTGAACGAGAAATTCTAGATGAAACTCTAACGAATACTAATTTGTAAATCTATGCGTACTTAACAATAAAAAAAAGATAGTAAATTTATAGTTTGAGCTCATTTTAAAATTAAAAATTTTAACTCAAAGATTTGCTATTATTATATAAAAAAATAATAGAAATCCACTTCTTATAAAACCTATACTTCTAAAAAACGGTGTGCATATCATCAATAAATCATATGTAATTTGTATATAGTTAAACTTCAAATAACATAAAAACTTACTAATCGGCTACTAGATTCAAAAAATCTGAACATTACAAGAAAAAAACTATAAATATTAAGTATATCTTGACAGTTAGAGAAAAAGTGTCAGATTTTAAACAAAGGAGAAAATTAACAATGAATTATCTATGCAAATATTAATAAATTTACAAACTATTTTAAACCTCCTAATTACACCAAATAAATTACTAAAATATTTAATATAAAATCAACCAAGCTTCATTTTATTTTATTGAGTTTTATTTTGACTCAAATAATTTTTTTTATT
This sequence comes from Smittium culicis, assembly GCA_001970855.1. Lineage (NCBI taxonomy): Eukaryota > Fungi > Kickxellomycota > Harpellomycetes > Harpellales > Legeriomycetaceae > Smittium > Smittium culicis. The sequence goes on from LSSN01002024.1 coordinate 11,065, forward strand.
AAAACCCAAAAAAAAATTGATTAGTCTAATAAAAAATCTATTTATTATGACTAAAGAAAACATTAAAATAGGGCCTATTGATTCTATTAAAGCATGTGAAGAGACCGATGGTTCCAATGAGCGTATTGTTTTACCCTGAAGCCGTCACATGAAAATATGAATACTCCACTTATATATAAATAAATTCACACTTAAAAATACACTCTATAACAAGCTTCAAAATCATTGTAACAACTCATATTTATTACAATAAATCCTGTATAGTTGAGGCTAAATAAATTGTTCCTCAATCCATATAAGTTGTAGCTGTACGATTATCACAGCTACATATTTGAAACCGCCCGAAAATATCGACTTAGACCAAAGAAAAAGTGATATAAAGATCTATGAAATTGCATAAAACCTTCCTTATTTCCTAGATGGTTTCTGGCTTAAAACCAGTATAGAAAATAATGTGTATCAGGAGTACCCCCATATAATTTCGGATGTATGTTGAAAGAAATCAATTTAGAAATTGATATAATTAAGGAGATACTTATTAAAGTTGATGTTAATACCAGTTTCAAAATATATGATACAGAAAAATATCTATTCCTTAAATTTATTATCTTTCTAGAAATATAATAGCAAAAAAAACGAAATAAAATAGCTGTGGTAAAATATTTATTTGTCAGAAGCAGTGTATTGCAGCGATTGTTATAAATTCATAACCATACCATCATATAGTGGGAATAGTGTATGAGAAATAGCCATAAAAGCTTACAAAATTATATCCGAATTGAGTGAGGTGGTCGATATATCTGCCCATAATCACTCTAACTTTAATTAGTATCCAATCAGAAATACAAAATTAAAATTAAAGAACAAAAAAAATTAACGATATTTCAAACATGATGAGCCTAAGTGGTGTTAAGGGGGTCCTAATTTGGTGAGGTGAAAGCTCATTTTGCACTTATTTCAAAATTTCAAATCACTATAAAAATTACAAAAATTAAAACAAGAAAAAATAACCCATAAAACATCAAAAAAGTATTTATTGAAGAGTAAAATAATCCGATAAACAAAAAAAAAAATTCTAAAGCATAGCTTAAATATTTCTGAGGATTCATTTGTACCGCAACCTGAAAATGAATCGGTTTATATGAATATTATTGAAGGAAAGAAACCTAAAATATCTAATGATCATCGCGAAGCAGAAAATATTAACTATTTAATATCCTATTATAATATAATTACTAAAAATATATTTGGATTATTTCAAACAAAGAGCGGAAATAATCAAAGTTAATAATAATATCAAAAATAATAAAGTAAAAACTTTTAATGCTAAGGTAGACAACCAAAGTTCGTTAAGAAAACCGAAATAAATATTTATCAGAAATTTATTATAAAATGAAAACTTATAAAAAAATTCCATAGAGGAAAAAGTCATCAAAACTGAAAAAATATATGAAAAAATAGATAAAAAGGAAAAGAAAACAGCAGTTCATTATTCTATAAAATAAACGGTATAATATCTGTGGAGACTATGGAATTTCTAGAGGGAAAAAAATTGTTGAATTTTCAGAATTCTCGCATAATGTTTGTGAACTCGAGCTATCGAGAAATAAACGAACTTTAAATAATAATACAATAATTGATGTCCGTACCGAAGAAATAGATTAAAAAAGAAAGTAAAAAGTTAAGCTTTATTGATCCCCCTACATTCATGAAAGAGGAACAGGTCAGCTTTAAATAAAAGTATTTAAATGAATAAAAAAAAAATAATGCAAGGAATAATATTAATTTAGCGAATTTTAACGTAAAGGGTATTTCAAAAGAAAAAAAAAAAGTTGAGAATCTTAATATAACTGAAAAATATTTTAATCTGATATTTCCTGATAGAAAGAAATAAATATAAATGATGAAGGTATATAATTATGTTATAGTTACTGGAAAGATAAAGTAATATGAATTAGATACACATCTAAAACAGTAAAAACAGTTAATTTACAATCAACGGAAATCCAAAATATTTTTAGGTAGGATAAACATTAAAAAAATTGAAATAAAAAATAAAAAATAAATTAAATTTGCCAAATATATTTACCTAATAAAAAAAAGGCTAAATAAAATTTTAATTCAAACTTTTTTTGTTTTATTTGTGATCCCCGGTTGTATGAAATTCTGGGGATAGGAATATTAGGGGTTATTAGGTAGAAACTTTACTTAGTATTGGTTTTATTAAATTTTTTTTTCCAGAATTTTGCTTTATTTTTTTAATGTATTCAATGTTACTCTGACATTTCTTTGAGTTGGAATCATAGCCCTTTAAATAGAGAAAAAAAATGGCTAAAAAAATCTTTTAAAGGCTATCTTATTTCCAACTTACAAAGCCAAAGTGAGAATTATAATAAGGTAAAATAATAATAAATATAGTACTATTTAGTAATTTTAAATCAATTAACAATTATTCAAATTAATTAATTTTATTGGATATTTTGTGGTCCTCCCCGCATACTTCTATTTTTGCGGAGGAGCGATTTAATTAGGACAATGGGAATTCCCCACATGTCTGGGAGCAATTCTCGGGAAAAGCAATATAACTTTTAGTTTCACAGGCTAGGAGAGAAATTCTTGGTTTTCTATATGGTGAATTACTCCGAAGTAAAAAAGATAACGAAGAAATATTAATAGCTGATGATTTTAAGATGGCGGAGAATGAATAAAGGGATATGATTTCACCAAGAATAACCAATAAAAAATAATGAGAAAACGTCACTAAAATAATGAATCATTTCAAATTAGAAAATTCCATCAGTAATCTGATTAAAGATGATATGATAAAAACATTGAATAGCTATTCTGGAAAATTTAATTACAAAATAGACCATATACTATTGAAAAAAAGTACAAATAACAAATTAAAAATAGAAAAAATAGGAATAACAGAATTTTCGGATCATAAATACATTTATATAGGTTTAAATCACTGGAAAAAAATTAATACAGTCGAAATTAAATTCTAAGCAGCTATAAAATGACTATATAGTTGATAAAATTACAAATAGCCTTAGAATCGAATGTAGTACTATATAAGATTGAAAAAAATTCAAAAATAAATGTAAAGAAATATTTATAGGATATTATTAATACAACTTTTAAGAAAAATGAATCGATTATCTAGAATCTATTAATAACATTTGTGTTAATCTTTTAAAAAAGGCTTCAAATGACAACTCATAAAAAAAAATATAATGAATTATTAATATCAAATGAAAATGAAATTAAAAACATATTAAAAGATAAGCTAAACGGAATAATAGTCAGATCACGAATAAAATGGACAGAAAATAACGAAAAGCTTATTATGCGTTTTTTTTGATAGCTAAAGAACAGAGAGAAACCAAAAGCCATAGAATGCTGTGGTGATTCTTAAAACAATGAAGTTTCAGAAATTAATAAAGAAACCCATTCATTTTATTCTAAACTTTTTAAAAATAGCCTCGCTTATTCACAAAAGAGAGATGCTATTACTATCAGGGATTATTAATATGAGAAATTCCATTGACCAGTCAATGATATCTGAAAAGATAAGCTGTCAAGAGATAATATAATCAATAAATGAATCACCCAATAACAAGTCTCCTCGGACTGATCGGCTGAATTTTGAATTCTATAAAAAATTTAATAAGAAAATAGCTGATCGCTTACAATTGCTCTTTAATAACGAAATTGAAATAAGTAAATGGAATGAATAAAGTGGAAGCTCAGAATCCCGCTGATTCCAAAAGAATTTTATTTGAAATAACTTATATATTATAGGCCTATAAAATAAAAATAGGCGTAGCAATATGTGAAAGTGATGAGAAAGATGTTAATATTCATTATTATATAGACTTTTATTCGTCAGAATAAAGTCTTTGGGAGTTAGTTAATCAGTTTTATTAGCCTATAAAAATTTCCAGTAATTCTAATTTAAATTTATAAAACTACAAAGAATTTAAATAAAACTTGAAATCAGTTACATGAGTTAGAAAGAAAATTTATTAATATTTAGCCACAATTAGTTTAAGGTTTATTTATCAAAGGAAAATTATTTAATTACAAAATTTAAAGATAGATTAGTTTTTTACAAATCATCAATTACAATGGTCTATGCTTATCAATTTTTAATATATTAACAACATCTGATCAAAAAGAGCAAAAATAATATTCGAAGCTTCAATTTAATTATTCAAATTTTATAAATAAAATATAGTCAAGTCTAACAACTACAATAAACACAAGCTTAAAAATAAAAAGGCTCATCAACTATATTACAATAAGACTGACATGAATTTTAATACTTTTAGCAACTTAGAAGAGCACGTATATTTTTTCCATATAAATAAACACACAGAAAATGCCTTTCTGAAGGTCATCGAATTTTTTTAGAAAATTAATAATAATAAATTTTAAGAATATTAAAACTAAACCTTAAATCCTGATAAAATTAACAAAATAAAAGGATAATAATTAAATAAAATCTTTCTTTTATACTATTTTTTTTACAATTCTAAAATTAAACTTCCTTAATCTGTATACCATAAAACTATTTAATTTACAATTTACTATAAAATCATAAAAAAAAACAAAAAAACATGATAACAATAATAAAAAAATTTTAACCTTTAACATTAAAATTAAATAAATTTTCAAGCTTTAACTAGTATTAATTTTTTTAACAATTAATATACATAAAACTATATAATCAAATCTTATCAAACAAAATGATGTCCAAGCTATTTACCGAGAACAATATTAAGAAAACTGATCCCACCTCTGCCCCTGAACTTGATTCTAACACTGAAAATCCCACTGTGAGAACTGGGGAGTATGATACACCTCAAAAAATATAAAAAAAAAATCCTAGTAATATACTTCAAAGGGTAATTGTTAAAATGATAATCCCTCAAAAGTCAGTCTTTATTTAAAAAAAGTATATTTGATAAAATACTCGCTAAAAATTTTCTTTTCAAAAAATTAACCTAAATTATCCAATTAAAAAAAACTCTATTTTACTATTAAAGACTTATAGATTCAAATTTTAATCTCTAAATCTTTCAATTTTTTAATACCCTATTATTTTCTAAATCAATAAATAAAACTATTTTTAATACTTAGTATAACAACGAAAGTCTTTTATTAAAAGGCTCTATATATATAATTTAATTTATATACCACGTAATAGCAAATATAAGCCTTAAAGAACCAGAAAAAATATCAATTTAATTATAAAAAGGGATTAATTATCATCTTTACTAATAATTTATTCATCAAACCGGCGCTAATAGAAATAAAAAAAAAATCGGGATATTATTGAGTAACGAAAATGTTAAAAAATTGGAATATGATGATATTTTAAATAGTATCAATAATAATTAGGACGAATAATTATCAAAAAAAAATATTATTGGTATTCTCACGCGTTCAAATGAAAAATTAAAATAGAAAAAAATATATAATAAAAATATACTAGCCTAAAGAATACTGACTGGAACATAACATAATATAATCAGGGGAGCTACTTTTGTATTTAGGAATATAATTGATTTGAATAAAATTCAATTTAAAGAAAATCAAAATGGTTTGCTCAACAAAATTTCCAAAAGTATCAGTAAATACAATAATATAAAAATATCAATTAAAGGGAAATTCCTGCTAACCAACACTTTCATATTGTCAAAGCTCTGGTTTGTCTCGCATGTCATTCCCCTCGATATAAAAACTCATAGTTGACACAAAAAGAATTATAAATAAGTTTATATGGAGCAATAAAATGACACGTATAAAGTCATACACACTAAAACTAGGGGAAAAAAAATGGCGGGATTAGAATACTGAATATTAATACACAATCCAAACATTTGTTTATGAAATGGTTCAATAATCTGTTATCGAATAAAAATAGTGTTTGGCTACACTCAGCCTTATATAATATCCAATCACTGACTAATAATTTTTAAATTCGAGTACTACGCGGATTTTCTTCTCGAAAAAGGCCTGCGTACAAAGTATAATAAATTTCCTTCAACTTGGAGAGAATCGCTAAAAACTTCAAAAAAAATTTTTACATCAAAAATTTACCTAATAACAGATTGGTCTTTCAATAGAATCGAAATTCTTTAGCAAAAAATAAATCCTCAAACTTATTGTTAATCATGTAAACTGAAAATACATGAAATGGTTTATAAAAAATGAAATTTCTTGCTGTGGTTCTTTTTTTATAAAAGTGCAACCTAATTTAGGTCAATCAAACCAATTTTATTAACAATAAAAATAAAAAATATTCAGGCTTTGATTCCAATAGGTCCTACTCAAAAAAGAAAATGGTTACATATGAAGTTTTTAGGTAATTAAAATGCTCCCTAGAAATTATTTTCATTCAGAGATGATCAAATAAACATATATACGAATAAAAAAGCTAAGACCTTATTTCATAACACTTTTATAACAAGCGAAAAAACTAAAAATTGAAATAAAGATGTAATTTTGCCGATTACAGTGATGTAAATCCTGTAAGGTAAAAATAGATTATATATCTTTCATTTACTTTTTATGTGCAGAAAACCCATTTATTCGCGAAAATTTGAAATGGAAAAAAGTTTTTTATAATTTTTTTGATTTATGCGAATTTTTTTCTTCTTTAACCGGGGAATACAGTGTTAATGACTTCTTTAGCACTTTAATGGACCAAAAATCTTGAATTTAAACAATAAAAAAAATATTTGGCTAAATCTAGCTATAATAGTTTATTATTGGATAATTTATTATACCAAAACCAATAAAATTTATACTTCTATATATTAATCTACTAGAAAATAGTTCGGTGAATTTTTTACACTGTTCAATCTCGTTATTCGCGAGTATTTTATAACATTTTATATTTTAATGCAGAAAATTACTTATATTCGCGGTTTTTTTAAGTAAAATATTTTCACGAGAACAAATTAACATAATTATGCTGTAAAAAGTGCAGAATTTTGAAAAGATATAATTTAAAAAGTATTTATTAAAAATTGAACTTTAGAAAAGAGAGAGAGAAACTATAAAATATAAAAGCTATTAATCAAATATATAAAATAATGTCTATGAAATAACCTGCTATTAATTCATTGGCCTATTTTTCTCAAGACTGATTCTATCAGTTACTATTCCTACTGGCTGTTTAATTGATCAAATATATTCAATCGCATTCGCTGGATTAACTATCATTTATGTTATTGGCTAATCATAACTGGAATAGCCAATAAAATCATTATTAACTATAACTCTGTCAATACTTATCCAATTGACTCCAGAGTTTCTGTGCATACTCATAATTATGAGTCCGTAATATTGCATCCAAAGCGACTTACGACCCTGTTTCTATGACGATCAAGCTATCAAACGACAGAAATTTCACGACTTTCAAAATGATGCCCAGTGGACTACGAGCAACTGAATGGGCACCACTTGTTCTTGCTGCGAGTGCGATCGACTCTCTCCCAAAAACTGACCCTGAAACATCTGCGATTCTTCGAGACGTAGCCACCTTATTCGATCCTACACCAACAGTCATAAAAACCGACTTTCCACATCTACTGCGATTAATGACTGACCAACCTGTGCACGCACGAATGCGAAGATATTCGCCTGAAGAAACACGAACGCTTAGAGAACATGTACAGGAACTTTACAAAGCTGGCTACGCACGGCCGTCGACTTCGCCTTATTCTGCGAATCCACTGATAGTCTCGAAAGCCGACTGAACACCGCGCGTGGTCATCAACTTTAGACCTCTGAACAAAGTGACAATAAGGGACGAATACCCTTTGCCAAGAATCGATGTAATTTTAAACCAGCTATTTGGATGCAGGTTCTATTCTAAACTCGACGTCATGAAAGCCTTCTACCAAATACCACTGCATCCAGACTCGGTCGAAGCCTCAGCCTTTTCAACACCAGACGGACACCACGAGTTTCTTGTAATGCCACAAGGAATGTCAAAT
>LSSN01002025.1:0-25470 GCA_001970855.1 Smittium culicis
TGGAAGTATACTAACCTTGTGGTTGTTTTTCCGACACCACCTTTACCACCAACAAAAATCCACTGTAGAGTGTCTTGGTCAAGGACATTTTGAAGAGTAGGTTCAAGAGGTTGGAATTCTTCGTCGGACATGTTTAAAATATAGTCGAGTTTTGTAAATTTTTAATTGAGCGAAGGAGTTGAAAGTATATTGTTGTGAAGAGCTAGAAGCGATTCTAAACTTTAAAAAAAAAAAAAGCGGAGAGAGATTATATGGGTGAAACAGTTAAAAGAATTACTATAGTAAGATCTACATCAAAACTTGCAAAAACCTAAACAATATTCACAAAAGAGTAAAACCTGACAGTCCAATAAAAACTATTACCAATACATTGCCTATACTTTGTGGCCCAGTCCAATTGCCCAATTACTCGCTACTAACAATTTAGCGTCTTTAAATAATTTTTATTTATTGGCTATTTTGGCAAGAGGAATACTTGATTGGTGTGCTTATTAGGCAATATGCTGAGAGCGACCGAATAAGCGTAGCCTATGGGGGCTATATTTATGAATAGGATCTTGTCCAATTATCAATGTCTATTGGGTTATACTATCATTAATTTGTTTAGAAATTCAACTGTAATGGAATATATACTATTATTTGTAAATAGATCACTCAAGTTCAAATGATTTATCTGACTATTGGCCTTATTTGCAAGAGCAATGAAGCAACTGGATAAATAACCATGAAAATTCCAATAGATCAATATGTAGACATAATTATTGGTAATGACTTAAATTGCTTTGAGATTAGAAAAAAGATTAACTGATCTATGAAATTTTATGCCAATATAGCAGACACGACAAAAAGTTAGGTTTACTCCAAGCGATACGCACATAGCATGGCCTAAACGAAATTCAGTTAGAGATTAAAAGGCTGTAAAACTCCTGTGTTGTTAATTTCTTTTCTGTTTACTGCCGTGCGTTGATTTACTAGCTCTTTTCAAATATCAACGCATTTTTATAGATGATTATATTTATGAATTATTTCCAAGTTAAATTCGAAGCGATTCAAAGGCTAATTGTTTTCAAACATGCAAACATGGATTTGTCACTCTTTAGCAATTCCTGCCATATCTTTCGATCTGAAATTAAGGCATGCTGAGGTTCGGGCAAAGTTCTCAGCCCGCAAGCCTCTGAAGTTCAAGAAAATTTGGCTTCATATAGCTTTGGTGTCTAACCCTTTCTAGCAGTTTTGAGGCCAACAAAGCCTATCAAGACTAACAAAATGCTTACCCAAATATATTCAGACATTTACTTGAATTTGTTCTCTATTTACCAGTTGGCCATTTTAGCTGATTAAAAATATTATCCCAAGTTTCCATCCAATAAAATTAGAGATTTCACCAATAGTTGCCCTTAATAGACATGATTAAATCTCATGACCAATAGATAGTCGTGATTACTATCTATATCTTTAAACTCTGGTTGGTAATCATTAAAAATCGGAATTATTGGCTAATCATAGATTATAGAGTCAAGATAACAAAAGTGTATATCTATTGGCTATATCAGATTAAGTTTTTTTTTATCTAGAATTAAACCAACAAATTGCTTGTGATTAGGCTGTGGATTGGTGAGATAAACAAAGCGTAGACTGAGAATTCATTAAAAAGTTATAAGCTTAAACCCTTTTGAGTTTTACTGTTTTTTAAAAGCCTTTTTTTTTATTAAAGTTAATAAAGAAAAGTACAAAGCTTAAAGATCAACTTGCTCTTTGTTAGTAACGTATTCTTTTTTTTTATACACAAGATCGAAACTTTCTTTGTAAAGTATGCAGACCATTTTTAGACAAGGGCTAACTAAGGCTAGACAGGTTAGTTTAATTTTATTCGATTTTACATCACCTCATTTTTATTTATTCATGTTGTTTTTACATATCTTTATGTACCCTCAACAAATTTGTTTTCAATCTTAGCCTCAAATCATTTTCGCCTATTTACCATTCTTTTTACTGTATAAAATTTTTTAATCTGCTAATTCTTATTCATTCTCCCTTAGGCTTTTAAACCAAACCTTAGCAAAGGTTTGCAATACTCATCCATCAGTGGCTCAAAGACCCAAGTTACAACCTTACCAAACGGTTTCACTGTCGCCACTGAATCTGATCCTTCCGTTAAAACCGCCACTGTTGGTGTTTGGATCAATGCCGGTAGTCGCTTGGAAACTCAAGCTGATAATGGTGCTGCCCATTTCCTAGAACATATGGCTTTCAAGGTTCGAATCTCTATATTTTTTTTATTCGACTTTAAATGCATTTTCCTCAATTCTCTATATCTAATCTTTCTCTGTAGGGTACCAAACTCCGTGGTCAACACGACATCGAATTGGAAATTGAAAATATGGGTGGACACTTGAACGCATACACCTCTCGCGAACAAACCGTCTACTACGCAAAAGCTTTTGAAAAGAATGTTCCTCAAGCCGTTGACATTTTAGCCGACATTTTACAAAACTCAAGATTAGATGAAGCTGCTATTGAAAGAGAAAGAGATGTTATCCTAAGAGAACAAATCGAAGTTGAAAAAGTCACTGAAGAAGTTGTCTTTGATAACCTCCACGCCACCGCTTTCCAAAGTACAATCCTCTCATCTTTTCGCTATATATAACCTCATACTATTTATCATTTTTTTTCTCACTTTACTTACCACAAATCACTCGCTTTTTTTTTTAATATAGGATCCCCACTCGGCTATACCATCCTTGGTCCAAGAGAAAATATCTTAAGCATTACTAAGTCTGACTTGGAAAACTACATCGCTAGAAACTACACTTCAGATCGTATGGTTCTTGTTGGTGCTGGTTCTGTTAACCATGACGAATTAGTCAAATTAGCTGAATCTAAATTCGGCGGCCTTAAAGCCAGCAACCCACCAGTATCCCTCCAAACTACCAAAGATACCCCCCCTCGTTTCTTTGGTTCTGAAGTCCGTATTAGAAACGACGACATGCCACAAGCCCATATTGCCCTCGCTGTTGAAGGTGTCGGATGGACCCACCCTGACTACTATACCATGCTTACCTTACAATCAATCGTTGGTAACTGGGACAGATCCCTTGGCTCTAACGGTTCTTCTAGCTCTCGCTTGTCTTCTGTTGTCTCAAAGCACAACTTGGCCAACCAATTTATGTCCTTCAACACCTCTTATAATGACACCGGTCTTTGGGGTACCTACTTGGTATCTGAAAACATCACCAACTTGGATGACTTGGTACACTTCACCTTGAAAGAATGGTCCCGCCTAAGTATCTCAGTCAGTGAAGCTGAAGTTGAACGTGCCAAGCAACAACTCAAGACCTCCCTATTACTCAACTTGGATGGCACCACCGCTGTCGCTGAAGACATTGGCAGACAAATGCTCACCCACGGTAAACGTATGGAACCTTCTGAAATCGCTGCCGCTGTTGATAGAATCACCGCAAAGGACGTTCACCGCGTTGCTTATGAGCGCATCTGGGACAACGAAGTCGCTGTCGTTGGTATCGGATCCGTCAACGGTTTATCTGACTACAACAGAGTCCGCAATTCCATGAGCTTCATGCGCTCTTAAATAATCTCTTCTCCCTTTATATAAAAAAAAATATATATTTTATTGAATTTTTTTCCCCCCATTAAATTTATACACTCTACTCTTCCCGTTCCCTCCATTATCAAATTTACTAAAACTTTTTAACTATTGATTCTATTTTTTTTTTTATATCATAAAAAATATTACTTGACCATAATTATTTACACCTTTTACAGCTGTCTGATTTTGGTCTTGGTACATTTATTTTCATAAAGCTCAAGATAAATGACTAGTTTGTGCGCCTTTTTTTCCCTACAAACCATTCAGTAACCGCCAAACTCGACTACGCATCTTCAATCTATGCTTTTCAACAACAATGAATTAGCTAACAAGATAACTAATTAAATTATATAGTTACATTTAAATCAGAGTTTATTGAACCCAGCGTCAATTATAATTTTTGTAATTCAAATAAAAAAAAATCAAAATAATAATGCCTTGACTATTTAATCTAAATACACGTTATAATTACGTATTAAAAAGAAAAGGCGTACTCGTATGTATATGCTTAAAAGATAAAATCTTCCACTTTCCTAGTTTTTCTTTTGTTTGTTAATAAGAAATTGGTCTGGGCTTTACGAATTCAAAACCAAGAGTATGGCGAGCTAAGCACTCTTCTTGTCAAGAACTATACCACAGAATATTATTCGAGCAAACTCACAAAATGAATGTTATTATTGCTTAATAAACTATTTGATGGCGATAATTTCATAATTTATAAAACGTCAGTGGCCCATTTGAACTTTTCTTAAATGACTTGCACCGATCCAAGTACCATTCTAAGTTTTAGACGATTAATCATTCCTCACCATCATCCTTCAAGTTTCAGGAACACAATATTGATACATATGGATTTCAAAAAGTGCAATAAAAAGTACAATTCTATCATTACCCAAGTATAGGAATACTAATACGATTTTTAACCCGTTTTTTTATTTATTCAGGCTTTATTTTTGTGTAAAATAATCAGAGCACATAACATTTTTTTTGTATATCAGGGTTAATTTTGACAACTGCTCTTTATTTTTATTTTCTTTGTTATGAATATATCGCAACTCGCACGTGAATTCGCTTTTCAGCTACATATTCCTGATTTCTGATGCCATAGAAAGTCAAGCTATATTATATTTCACATAAACTGACCTATCTCCCCAAATTGATAAAATAGTATAAATATAGGTAGGGGTATATGCGATTCTTTTTTAGAATTTCATTTGATCATATCTCTAAAATAAATAACAAAATGAAATTAACCCACTTAATCGCAATATGTTGCTTTTTTTAGGCGTAATAAACGATAAAATTGTTTATTTTTCATGTTTAAAATTTTAATTAAATCGTAACATGCTGGATCTGCTTAAAACTGAATACTATTGGATAAACTTGATTTCCGTTATAAGAGAGTATCTTTCATACTTGCGTTATTTGAATATTTTTATCTGGATAATATAAACATGTTCAAAAAATATTTATCCATAGAGTACTTGGAATTAATTCCATCTTTTACTTGATTTTTTCAGATTCTTATTCACATCCCTCTTCAAAAAAAAAGGTTTAAATCGATGCTTTTTTATAATAAAATCAATCAAGCTTAAAAATAGTAATAAGTTTTATTTTTTCCCTTAAATTACTTTTACTTTTTTTTTTAATGTGTCACTATTTTGTTATGCAAAAAAAAAAAAAAAGTATACCTTCCTCTTCCCCTTCTTCTCAAAAAAAAGGTTTTAAGGATAGTACATATAAGCTTTATAATCTACCTTTATAAAGATCAAAACTTTTACCAGCTTTAAAATTTCCCAAATTCTCGCAATTATCAACTTGTATTTTTAATATCTTTCAAGTAGCTATAATTTGTTGGCAAAATATAAAAATTATATATTCTATAAAAAAATTGAGAAAATTTCACTGGGACTAATTTCATTCTGAACCGTTTACTAGAATATATTTTACAGTTTGGTGCGCGTGATCAACGATATTATGCAAATTATCTAATGATTCACTATATACTTTTTTAAAAAGAGGAAAATATGAGTAATTACAGAAACGTTTATAACTCGAGTAATTTTTAAGGTAAAAATAATATGGAAAAGGTATGGAAACAGTTGATTTCTAAAATTGAAAGAAAAAAATGAATACTACTGGTTTTTTTAAAGCTCAAAATATCAATATATATATTATGCACAAGATAGCATTTAAAAACATATCGTTTATAAACTATAACGAGCACTATGGCGTAATGTTACTCTTGCAATTCAGGATTTTATTCATACGATTAAATGTATTTTACTACATTTATAAAGTAAAGGATAACTAAATAATATTATCGGTTAATATATATTTTCTTATATTTTATTTGAAAAATGGAAATTCTGTGCTTTGAGGTTTTTCTTGAGCATTAAGTTTCCATCTTTCAAAACTAGATACTACTCAGAATCATAAATTTATACAGAGATTTTTTTTGGTACGTATCTATAAATTGATTTATGGTTACAAATATAGCTTGAAAATGCAAATGACTTTTTTTAGTTTTTAGAATCTTAGAAAGGAAATATTTATGTTAAAATAATTCTCCCTCGCACGTCTTATCACATTGGTGATAATTAGATTTTATAAATTATTCTTATTATTATAGAATAATTTGATATTATAAATTAGAGATAATTTAATCATTCATATAGAAATGAGCACTCAACAATCCTTAGATTTTTTATTATAGTAAACTAATTTTATATATATGAGAGAGCACATGATGTTACCTTTTTAGCTCTTAAGCATTCTCAACGAAAAATAAACCTCCCAAAATAGGATTTATTGATTTATACCTTTTATTTATGCAAGATCTTCAAGTTTGAAATTAGGTGAAAATGCTGCACGGGAAACTGGAATTGAAATATAATTTAATAATAAATTATAATATAAGTGTTGTATAATGTTCAATACAACATTATTTGCCGTATAGTGCCTAAGATCTGCAAGACAAAATGTCTTACAGAATAGCCTTTTGGTTAGGTGATTGAATCTTAGGTCTTTCATACTACATAAGTGATGAAAGATAACATATTTAAAGAATAAAGTTAAAAAAGTAAAATAACATTGAATTTAAAACAGAAAACTGAAATTTCGTATATTGGTTTATAGATCTAAGTTTTATAGCAAGAAAAAAAGTATAAAAGCACCAAAAAATACATTTTATATCAAAAACAAGCCTCATATTTATCAGAAATAAAATAAAATATAAACTCATAAGTATTAAAAAATATAAATAACGCACTTTAAAAGTATAAAATGCTTTCGATAAGATACATTCTAGTTGCTATAGCCATGTCAATTATGGCATTAAACGTTTTTGCTGTCAGCACATCATTGAAGATAATCAAAAGAAAAGAATCTGTCGAAGGAAAATGTTTTTGTATACCACTAAAAGCTAATGAATCTTACTATGAAGCTGAAGATTGCAAAAAGTCGTGCAAAGATGGTTATAACTTCATTGATATTGATAATTTCTATTTGTCTGCCCAAAATGCTATTAACGATATAAAGTTAAACCTTATCAGCGTTGTTGCAATCCCTTTATCGATTGTATCCAAGGTTTGCGATTTTGATTTTTTTCAATTAAAATTCGATTGCTCAATCGATAATTTTACAAATTTTATGCAAGAAACTTTACAGAATAAAAACATCAAAGACTTATCTGAAAAAGAAAAATCAATTATTCAAATCACAAAAGACTATGAATTTCCGCAAAGTAAAATCGAAATTGGCAGTTTAATAGAAAAAATCGCTAATTTTTATTCTGGAGTTGAAAATAAATTCAATGAGATCATAAGCTGCTATGATACTAATTCTTGCTCTATCGGCAGTCTTATATTTAGATCATTGAGCCCAATTTTAGAATTGATCAATTCTATTGTTAAAGTCATTGAAAATCAATGAAAAAATAGTAAATAAGGTGCTTTGACTATAGCAAAATTTCTACAGTGCAAAAAATTACAAGTGATTTATAGAAAATATTTAAGGGGGTTTTCGGTCACTTTTTCTCTTTAGTCCTTGTAATTATTATTTTTTGCTAGTATTTAGGCTTATTTTTAAATATTTCAGATATATGATTGTTTAACCAATATTATTATATAGTAAATAAATAAACTTTAAAATAATTTTTTATAATTATAACTTCATCAAAAACGGATTAAGAAAAATTAACTTCTTTCTATTTATTCGCTTAAACAAAAAATTCGTAAAAGTTATGAATTTATTTATAATGTAAAGGATTGGAACTATTTAAGATCTTTCGTATTTATCAATAAAACGTATATCTTATAATAAGATACAAGTCCAAATTTTATTTTTTCTATGCGATTAATTTGTTAATTATTTCAACTCTTAATCTTAATTTATATCTTTATATGTCGATAACATATAAAATTAATAGCCATTTTACTAAATTATACGTTTTTTTAATATTGATTCAAATAATATATTTCCTAAATTTATTATTTGGTCTTTAATTTCCTTTAAAATTTCAGTAAATTTCATTTTAACTTTTTTAAGCGATTAAAATAGTATAGAATGGGAAACAATTTGATGCTGCTGGTCAAACTGTGATCTCATTCGCCAACAGAAAAAAACAAAAACAATTAATAAAAAACTAAATTCTGGGCTATAAGCCGTATTATAAAAAGCAAAGGAAACTGGATTGAACTCCAGGCAACATACCCAGAAAAGATAAAGGGACTCAATAATGTGGGTAGAATGCGAATGGGAAGCTTCTGGACTGCTCAGCGCCTGTCCAACGCCAAAATAATCAATGAAAAATATAAAACATTTTGTCCCTGCTGCAAACTCATAACGCCTGAGACAGCAGATCGCATACTATTAGACTGCACCATATGGTACAGAGTACGAAATAAAATGATTGGCCGGTTCATACCAGCGTCGATCATAATTAAAAATAATTTGTGTTATCAAATTCCAATGAATTTTGGTTGGGGCTAGTTGGAAAACTCCTTGCGGGAAGTATAAAAAATCTTTGAGCCAGCTTTGAGCTGGCACAGTCGATCAGAATTTTGAGCTGGAAACAGCCAAGTTTCTGAATGGCATCCACGTGCCCATAACACTTATACTGCAGAGTATAAGTGATTCACCAGCCCCCTTGAACCAATACCCAGTGGGTATGGAGCTGCTAGATTGACTGAGGGGGGGGGGGTCAGTAGAAAAATTATTTTCATAATATTTATTAACTTTTTAAATATTTTTTAGTAGTGTTTTTTATGCTTTTATATATGTTTAATATACAATCTGAGACTAAAAGATAAATAAATATACCAAAAATATTGATTTATTTACATTATAGTATAATTTTATTACTAAGATATTAATTTGGATATTTTATTAAAAAATTAATTAAAAAGCAGCCACTCTAATTGAATCAGTTTATGGGTATATTTTTTGTCTGAAAAAATTAATGTATTACCTTTATATACAATTTAGCGCTTTAAGTAATAAAAAATAATCAAAAATATGAATTTACAAGAATTAGTTTTTTAATCCTAAGAGCTAATTTTAAATTTGAGGGAGCCAAAATAAAATACGTTTTTGAATGATATACATTCTTGTTAAAATGTTTGAAATGTGCGCTTATTATATGTATTCAGGTATAAAAAAGTGTATCATGAAAATTTAAGGTGAATCTAAGACTGAGTGAAATAAAAGAAAGAAAAATAAATACGAAAATAAAATTTTTAACTTGTCAAACTGCAAAGGAAAGCGAATAGAGATAAAAGCGATTTTAGATGGAGTATCTATAGGTTATTATAAATTTTTCGAATAAAAAGAAAATTAGAACCGTTTTAAGCCAATCATTTACCAAGAGATCAAAATAAAAAGAAAACGACACTGAGAAACTTTATTTTCTCAAAAAGACAAAAAATTGTCTAGAAAAACATGATATAAAAGCTGAACATGGAGAATGTTTAGATCGCTCTCGAATTTTAGCTATAACATTTTTTATAGCTAGTTTTTATCTTTTTTTAATTAATTAGAACTTAAGTTTAAATAAAAAAATTAATAGCATCGAGAACAGAGTAAAAAGTAAACAGAAAACTTATAGCTCATAAATTATCAAGGCTAAAAAATTTATTTAAACCCAAAGCGTTAATTAAATTATATCCTTTAAAAAAAAAATTCTTGCAACAAAGTTTACAATTAAAAAAATAATTAAGAAACTTTAATTTTTTCGACACGAGTTTAAAGTTCAATACTTTTTACTCAAAAAAAATAATGATATTATTTTTTATACCAAAAAACATTTATTTTCTCAAGAATGGTAACAAATTTTCATATAAAAAATGCAGATCCCTTCTTACAATTAATTTCTAATATCGAGTTAAACACGTAAAATCTAATTTTAATTTAATAGCTCTCACTTTTTTATCATTATTTAATTTATCATTCTTATAAAAGTATTTTTTTATCTTTCAATTCATAGATCGCTTGTTTTTATATTTATAATATATTTTTATATTACGCAATATATTAAATCTTATAAATTCAAATTATATTTAATTTTGCGATTCATATCATTCAATAATATTTATAGAAAGTATTTATGCTAATTGCTCCAACTGAAATAAAAAATAAGCTTATATTAATTATTACAACGTTCAAAAAGTTTTTTTTAAATTTTCGTTTTGATTTTATGTAAGGTATGATAATTTTTCTATTAAAAATTCTTTTATATGTGTGAAAACAACGAAATTATACTTATTAATGAAATAGAACCAAATAAAATTCAATCAGTATTAATTTATTAAATAAATCAATGAAACAGCCCACTCATCTAAGAGTATATAATTTTATTCCAAAAAGGTCTAGAAATACTAATATGATATTAATTAATCCAATTATACTATTGAATTAGTTA
This sequence comes from Smittium culicis, assembly GCA_001970855.1. Lineage (NCBI taxonomy): Eukaryota > Fungi > Kickxellomycota > Harpellomycetes > Harpellales > Legeriomycetaceae > Smittium > Smittium culicis. Next base: position 10,527 of record LSSN01002025.1, read on the forward strand.
ACTTGATATTGGTATCTAGCTGAAATATATAAATATTATGTAAGTAAGATAAACCCTGTTTAAAATTGAATTTATCAAAATATAAAAATTTATAGGTAGAGAAAAAATCAGCACTATTATTACTTTTATTTTAATTTCCATATATTAATTGATTACAATGATATTTAGGAACTCAAAACATTGAATTATTCGTATGTATTTTTTAAAAAATAAAACGCTCGTAAAAAATACAAAAAAAATTTTTAAAATTTATAATATATAATAGTTTTATAAGAAAATACCTCTAATAAATTTAAATCAATACATCTCCAGGAAATTTTATAAGAATTTTTTTTATTGATAATTCAAATTCCGATTCTAATAATTATTATTCTCTTCTTAGGTTTTTCATATACTTTTTATATTTATAGATGATACTCAATTTTTTGTCAATGCTTTTATTTATTAAAATGTATTAAATTAAGTAGTTTTGTTAAAACCATAAGAATATGTTATACTATTAATTAAATTTTGATCTAAGTTTATTTGGTAATAAAAGTGCTACGATTGGGGTTATTTAATATGGTTTCAAACCTCAATTAATATCTAAATACCTCAATTGAAAATGGCTATAGTTATGATGATTTTTAGGATACTATAACTATTTAAATGAATTTAAATTGCTATATGCACTTTTACTCTATACATCAAGCTAAATAGTCAAATAAAAAATATAAAAATAAATTTTAAAATATTATTAAATATCAGCATTTAATTAGAATATTATTATTTAGGTTAATTTTTTGATACTTTTAACCCTTGAAAAAAAAGTTTGAGATTTAACTAATTCAGATAGGATATATATTAAGAAATTAATTTTTATTTTATAAATATTTAAATAATAATAGTATTTCATAGTATCCCGGTGAAATAATTAAAAAATATTTAAATTTTAAATTTTTTCAAATTTAAAGAAATCTATTTCGATAAACTTTATTTTTCAAAAAATTAAATATTAATGTGCAATTATTTTAATTTTTTAAATAATTAACTACCAAAAAAGCACATCGTTAAAAAAAATGAATTAATGAATTAAAATACTAAAAAATATCATATAAAATTAATTAAAATATAAAATATCCTATTTAAAAAACATAAAATAACAAATAATCAGTGTAATCGAAAATTAAATAAGTAAATTCATTATAGAATTAAATATATGTGGAAGTGTAGAATCTCCCAAAGAATTCTATCTATTTTCTGATTCTATACTTATGATTTCCCTTGTATTTTCTGAAAATAATATTTTAAAATTTAACCTTATTTAATAATAATAACCATGTAAAACTAAATTTGACTGATTAATGACACAATAATAACTACTTTAATGAATTATATTTATATTAATAAGCATAAAAATATTCATGTCATAAAATTTGAGATAAAATCAGAAATTTATAAAAACCGCCAAAAAACGACCAAGAAACATCATCGAAAAATAGGGAAAAATCAGATAAAAATGGAAACACGGTTATCTCAAAATTTTAATATTTCATTTAAAAAAACTTTGCTTTTTTTTCCAACTTACTATTAATAAAATAATCGCTTTTTATAATTAAATGGACCTTTTATACCAAATTTTAAACTGAAAGAATGACCTGATATAAATATTTACTAATAAGTATCTGTTATCTAATAAAGAAAAAAATTCGCAGTATTTTGTTTTCATAATGTAAGATTTATGAGGTAATCTTCATAATTTCCTAGGTCACGAAGTGTATTATTCTCTTTATACAATAACATTAGCTCTGATAAATATAAATTTTTTGTATAAATGCTAAAACTATTCATAAATTCTAGTAAAGCCTATAATTGATATATTTGAGGCCTAAAAAGTTGCTTTATTTACATATTATATCAATTGCTTGTGATAATGCAGTGAAATTCTCATAAAAATGGCTAATTAACTTATAATAAACATATTAATTAAAAACAGTATTTCATATCTATAATATCAAAATATTAAAATTCAGGATGTTAGATTTTTATTATATATAACACATAAAAAATTATTTAATGAAGATAATTAGTGTTAATTTCTATATTTAATACAGAAAAATACACTTCACAATTATCATAAGGCCAGATTAAATGGAATTTTTGTCTAAATTATATTTTATAATCCCTTCGAAATACAATAACTACAAATTCAACAGATTAATTAAAATTTTCTCTGATTTTTAGCTGAAATAAAATTGGGAAATTATTCAATTCGATATATATATCATTATTAAAGATGATTTTAGTATCGTGCTTGATATTTGATACTGAAAAACTTATAGTCCATGGAAAAATGTTACTGCTGTTTAATAAGTGTATTAATTTTAATAATGAACATAGAAATTAATATAAAATTATGGAATAAATTAATTGCAAAGTTTACTTAGGAAATAAAATCTGGCGGTTAGATTAAGCGACTTAATTTTAATCTAATCGAAAAAAATATGTTTTATTAAATATTGAAAATCTAAAGCATTAGTGTTTTATTTTAACATTTGAGATTTGTTTAATATAAGTATTAAATTTGTTATAAAAGTTGTGTGTACAGCAATGTAATTTCAGGAAAGTTTTTTAAGCTACAATTTGCATGTAAGAATGGGCTCTTAAAGAAACTGCAATTTAAAGAAAATAGTGTATAAGAGTATCAGAATTCCATTATGAATCTGAAATCATATTTCTTCTAATTATTCACAAGTTAAGGCGAAAGATGCATCTAGTATCAATAATTCTTCTGGAAAATGTTTTTTGATTACCGTATATAATAGATTTACACTTCGAAACACTCAACGGGGAATATGAACTTGAAATGCTATGATAAAATATTACATATGCCAAGACCAGGAAATATAGGAAGGTTATATAATTATAAAAATAAAACATCAAAGGGTGTTTTACCGAGTAATAAAATTAAATTGAAAAGCTCAACTCCACAAAAGAGGAATTTTTGGCTATTTATAACCAAAAAATTTTAATTCGATCATGAAAAGGAGCTCCAGAGGCATTTAAAGTAAATATTGATTGATTAATCATAAACATAAACATATTTTATTTCAAAACAAAATTAATAATGGTTGTAACATTAGGAAATCTGGAAATTACTCATTATTAAAAGATCGGATTTTAACGATATGACATAGAACTGTGCTAAATATACATTTTTTTAGAGCAAAAAATACTTAAATCTCAAAATACTGTATTCAATCTCGAAAAATTATCCAATTGTAAGAACATGTGTTGAATTTAAACCGTATTAGTGCTTTTTATATACACTAATAATAAAATAACACAACAAATACGCTGTTATTCATTAGAGATTTCAATCATTCAAGCTTAAATTCTATTCATTAGATGTATATAAAAAATATCAACAATAAAATCCCTGCGGTAATTGAATTTACCAAATAAAAAATGATGTAACCGTGATTCAAAATTACATATTATTTAAACATCCCACCCATCCCCCCCCCCCAAAAAAAAATAAACTCAAGTCAAAATGTGTGCGATGAATTATTTAATAGATTCTTAACCACATGTATCTGAATTAAAATTTAATTATTACTAATCATAAATAGCGCTGTACCACATTATCTTAACTGGGAGGTGAATTTATTTATATCACACTTACTCTCATTATAATAATAATAAAAATAGATTTAAGCGACTAGTATTATCTGAATTATTAATTTATTAATATTTTACAGATTTTGCGAGATTTATTGATAAAATAATGAGTTTTTAATATATTTTTAAGGTGTATATTTATTTCTTGTGTCTTTATTCCCTGCCTGTTTTATGTCATACTCTATAATATGTGAAATTTTTATTTATGCAGCCACAAAATATGCCAGAAATCATGTAAAAATCACAGGTAGCCTTTTTTTATGAGAAATTCTACTGAATAAATATGATATTGTATTCACTCAATGTAATGATCGCCACACGAAGTAGAAATTTAAAATAATACTAGATAAATAAGTATGGAACTTTATATGCTCAATTTCTTTATTTTTGATTGGGTTTAAATATAATTATTTTAGGGGAAAAACTAACTAATAATTTCTCAAAAAACTCTACAAATTTCAGAAAAGAATTTATCATGCTATTGAAAATCAAATCAAATATTGACTGCGGGTGAAATATTCATAGTTGATTCTGATATCTTTAATCTCGCCAGAAAATATGCAAGCTTGATAATATAAGCATTAATTTGTCGATAAAATCGATGTATAAAGCTTTTTCAAAGTACACATAATTAAATTAATATAAATGACAAATAATAACTTGTAGACAAAAAAATTCACCTGTTTTTACAACAAAAATCATCGGTAAAAACGCGTTTGACTTGGAATGTTTAGATTATGATAGAGTTTGTAGCTGTATATCTTGTAATATTCTAAGTCAAAATTTCCTAAACTTAAATCCGAAATGATATTGGGTCTCTAGTTGGTCAGCGTGGAATCGGCTGATGTTATTAATGGCCAAATATTTATTTTTTATTTTTTATTTAATAGTTACTTTCAGTAAATTTCATTTAATAAAAACCCAATACAATTCTCTTATATGAACCTCTGAGATCAACTCAAATTCACCTTAATGCATAAATTTGGAGATGTATATATTGAATTACTGATTTTTGGGACTTTTTTCTTCTGCCACAACTTTTCCTGATTCAAGAAAAAATATTTATACAGGATACAGAAAATTAGGAAATATTAGATCTCATTAAAAAAAAAAAGTGGTGGTAATTTCATTATACCAGCAATTTTTTATTGAAATAAAACAATTCAGATAATGCCGTTTTAGACAACTATGTTTAAATTAACAATATTATGAAGTAAAATAGATACATCTATGATCAGAATATACTTATTTTACTTGATTAAATCAAAATTATTATAGATATAAGTAATTAATTCGATGATAAATAAAATCTATAATTCCAAAATAGACTCAATTTGGTCCAAGAAAAATCATAATTAAAAACATAAGACTATTCGGCATAACATACTATAAACCTAGAGGTACCTTATTTTTCAATAATTTATTTTTGGTCACCAATTCTCAATTTTTTTTCCCTCAGAGACAGACGCTTCTTAAATATTGAATTTTTATACAGACCATATCTATTCACTGGGTTTATTCTCTAAACATTTAACCTTGAAGTTGATCAGGCTCATTCCAGTAGTTGTATTTATACTATTCAGAATATATACGGTATATTCTAAACGAAGAGGGCAATTTTTTGCAGTTTAATGTTATTTTATCTAAAATTAAAAAACTTTTATTTCAATTAGCTGCATTGAATAGGCATCCCAACTTTTAAATTTCTTTCTTTTTTTTTTATATTTTTGATTTTATTTAAAATGGAATTAACTCTAATCAGTATAAGTAAAAAAATTAGAATTTAAAGAACACTTATGGTTATGATTTATGATTATGATTACTGTTGAAAGAGTTTTTAAGAAAAAAGAGAAGACTTTACGATTAAAAAAAATTTTGTCGATTTTTCATTGGCTAATAATTTTTTATGCAGGTTTATTACTGTAGCATTTCACACTATAAAATGATACCTTCATGAAGAATTTCCAATATATTATAGAGCCATTGATAGTCTTGTTTAGTGATAAGGCAAAAAAATTAATCGATATGATATTTAAAACATTTTCTTTTATTGTTATCGTACCAATAAAATTAAGTGAATAAAAAAAAAGCAATGATCTTTTAATAAGTTTTTGATACCATACTTGGAGAACAATGATAAATAACCTCGTAAGATTCAATTTCATCCCCTGAAGTTTTCTATTAAGAATTTAGTAGTAAAAAAACAATTAATAGTGATTAAATCTCGATTTTTATTCAACTCCAATTTTTCACAACAGCAACTTGATTTTTAATGGTACATGTAGTTTTTTACTACCATAGGAAGAGTTTTTTAGTATATTGGATTATAAAATATATCAACAATAATATGTGTTCGTGTCTAGATAGCCCAGTTCACAAAGTTGAAAAAAAAGAGCTACCCGTAAGATCTGACAAAGAATTCAATACTATTGGAAGGTATCGTTTCTCACGCGATTAGAATGAAGTATACTGTTTATGATGCGTATAGCTAGTACTTAAAAGACTCGTCAAATGGATTACTTGAGTATAATTTGAATATGTATTAGATATATCCCATCCCCAAAGTCTGATGTCATAATCGATCGAGGTTAATAGTTGGGATATTGTTTTATACTATATGATTGGCGGGGTCTTACTAATCCTCTCATGGGAGGTAAACTGGTTTTGATCTACCAAATTTAGAAAATTTCATCCATTAGTAATAATTTAATTCAGAGCTTCATAAAAAGATTGGTAAATGAATATTAGAAAATGATATACTTGCTTAGAAATCATAAATGAATTAGCAAATTAATTTTTTTTGCAAAGTTTTTGACAGAAAATGGTCAAGCTCAGGCCACCTTGAATCTATTTTCATTTGCCGAAATATAGTAGGGCCGTTGCTATTGAATAATTTACAATTTATAAAGTTGGAATGTTTCATTGGTATTTTTATTTAATCTATTTTTTATTACCATTTTTGAGTTGGCTTTAACCCTTTAACTGGATGGTAGACTGATATTGATCTACGTAATTTAGTTAACCGAGTTCGACCGTTATTCTTTAATTCCAAGGCCTTTAAAAGTATTGGTATCATGAAGAATACCAGCTAATAATAAACTTACTTATAAATCATTAACGAATCGTTAAATTCATTTTTATTAGAGAGTTTGACGGGAATGGACTAAAGGGCGCATAATTTTTATTGGATAAATATTCAAACGCGCTCTTAAGGGAAAAGTCTATAGATATTGTAGTTGGAGTAGGATAAAAATCCGACTGGCTAGTGTAGCTTGGATGAGGTCAATAGTCTATTAGTACTTGCAATCTATGGTTTTTATATAAAAACCAAATGTCAGTTTATGTTTGGACAAAATATATTATGTATACAGAATTTAATGGGGTTTTAATTTTGTGCAGCTTTTGAGAAATAAAATTATATATAAAAATATTGGAAAAGTTGGACGGGGCGATAGACGGCCATTAGCAGCCAATAGAATTGATGATAAAATCCAGGGGAAGTGAGAAAAAGATGAAACAGCAATTTCGGCGGAAAATTAAGCGAAATGGCCCGTGTGAAAAGGTATGATTAAACATATAATAGACGCAGATTACTTAGACCGTGTCAAGATCTATATTTGACCAATGTCATATTATTACCCAAAAATAAATTGAGTGGTTTTGCTAATGAAATCATGCCAAATGCTAGTATAAAGCTGTAAACTTTATTTCTGAATGACTAGCTATAAGCTACAAAAAAAAAAAAAAAACATATAAAAGGCTAAGTGTACTACGCGTGGCTTATTAAACTTTAATACCAACATACCAACACACTGTATTCTCTCACAAAACACCCCCAACTCAAAAAAAAAAAGCTAGATTTTCAATTTATTCCAAAATGACAAAAACTGAAAGACAAAAAATGTTAGATGGTGAATTCTACAAGTGTACTGACCCTGATCTTGTTGAAGGAAGAAGGAGAGCAAAAGAACTAGTTGGCGAGCTCCAAAATAGTTATAACAACAGAGAAGAAAGAATCAGAATCACAAAAGAGTTGTTGGGGACTAGTGATGAAACTACTTATCTTGAAAAATACGCCTATTTCGATTATGTATGTTACTCTATTCGTTATAAAATACTTCTTATATTGCACCAATTATTTGTTAATATTTTAATCATTTTTCTAATTAATCATTTTGATAAATAGGGTGTCAACTTCCACGTCGGAAAAAAATTCTATATGAATGCTGGTTGTGTAATTCTTGATTGTGCGCGTGTTGACGTCGGAGACAACGTAATGTTCGGTCCAAAAGTTCAAATTTACACCGCAACTCATCCTCTAGAGGCCTATCCTAGAACCCACGGAAAAGAAATGGCATATCCCATCAAGATCGGCGACAACGTATGGATTGGCGGTGGTGCCATAGTTTTGCCTAACGTAACCATCGGAAAAAATGTAAGCTCCAGCTCGATACCATTATAATATATATTTAATCATATTACAATTAAAATTATAAATTTTTTAATGTTCGCTAATTATTTTTGGTGATATTAGTCTGTTGTTGCCGCTGGTGCAGTTGTAACCAAGGATGTGCCCGAAAATGTCGTTGTTGCAGGAAATCCTGCCAAAGTTATTAAAAAAATTGACAATGGCCAAGAAGAATAAATCCGCATATTAACACAGTTTATTTTCGTGTTAAATAGATAGCCAAGACCTTTATACCTTTTTTATTATTTAAAAAAATCACAAATGAAAAATAAATATCACCCTGATTCCTCATATCTTATTATATATTAAGACTGTTTTTAAATATGCATAATTAGAAGTATATGACTTGAGTAGGTTGGAAGATATTATCACCAACGTCTACTTGGTTTTCGAGGCTCAATATGTAATAGCAAATAAAGCGATTGAATGTACTATATTATCCAGGCCCTAATATCAATCAGACAAATTATTTTTTTTATTAATAGTATCTCGAGTGAATGTTTTGAAATCTATTTCCTTAAAATTGGCGAAAAGTATACATATTTTTTGTGCTTATATTAATAGTTCTTGTTCAATACTTCTAAACACATTAACCATACCCATTTCGACAAGTCGTATATCATATTTTAAAGCGATTAAGCCAAAACTGGCGATTTTAATAACTCAGTGAATTTAAAACAACTGATGTTTTTTTTATTTATTGTCAAATAATGTTTTTATGGGTTGTAAGTAAAATGGGAATCTATTATACTCATACCAGTCGACTGCATCCTGGAAAATCCCAATGCATAGACCGCCAAGGGTGCCCATTTTAACCAGTCTCGCGAAGCTAGATCTCGGCAGTTTAGAGACAGAAGCACAAAGCAGTGAAACGCCGAATCCAGAGGTAACGGATCCTACTGCGCTGGTATGCCCTATGACATGCCTATCAATGACAGCTTCAGCAACTTCGTACATCCCAACAACAGCCCCAATTCGAAGACCATAGTACGAGGCCTTCTTGAAAGCACCTAGAATAACGCGGTAGTTCTTCCATTTGTGGTAATAGTACCACCCAGAAACTGTTGTCGGCAGATTGTGCGATCTTTCGGCTAGATACTGCCATGAGGCAAATCTGCCCCCAAGGTAACCTCCAGCAACAGCGCCACTGAGTACGCCCGTCATTGTCAATACAGCTATCCGCTTTGAAGGCTCCATGTGAATCCTCATAAATCTAGTATCCGGTACTGCTTCTATTTTTTCTTCATTATCAACAATAAAAGAAGAATCGACGATTTCTCTCGTTGATTGATCGATTTTTTCGTTTTCCATTTCAACTTTTTTTATTTTTTATAGAATAATTGGCAAATGTATCCGCGCACGCCTAATTCAAAAGATTAGTAAACGCTATATAATTTTTAAATCGCTTCAAGAAGTCGTCTTTGGCTTTAAAAATCCATATATTCGGCGCAGTACAATTTCTAGAAATTAAAAATGGTTAAAAAAAATAACTAGTAGGTAATATGAATATTAAAATAAAATAAATTGAAATTCTGGATAGAGCTTTGCTATTTTTTTTCTGTAAAATTATACTTACTGTAAATGAGTAGAGCTATAATTTTTTTTTATCTGGTTGTGAAGATTTATTACTTTGGATAAAAAAAAAGACTATCTTTAATTTGATGCAAGTAACTAATTTTTTTTCTATAATGGTGAGCGTAGGCTCAGTTTCTCGCCAATAAGTAACTCCAACATAATTCCAAATCTTTAATTATTCCAATTATTATTGGTAAATTAATAACTCCTGATTTTTCTAAAAGCTTTCTTTCAACCCAAATCAGACCAATAGGCGCTTAGAAATAGCTTCACGATAACAAGTAAGGCCATATTTTTTAAAGCTTTAATCTTCAAGTTTTTTATTACATATATATTTGAGCTTTCAAGCATCGATATACAACTTTAGATATTAGGTATTACTATTTTTTAATACTTTTGGGATCTTCTCGATTTCTCATATTTAATACATATGTCCGTCAAAAACGTCAATTCTTTGTTTACAGTTGTGGGAGGTGGTTTGTCAGGATTAACTGCTGCTTACCACTTGGCACAAAAACTGCCCGCTGCCAGAAATCATCTTGGCGAGCCCGTTGCAATAACTCTAGTCGAATCTTCTAACAGATTAGGCGGATGGGTGCAGTCTGAGAGAAAAGAAATTCAAAACGGAATATCTGTACTCAATGAAAAAGGCCCAAGAACCTTGCGATTAAACAACAGCCGTGAATCCAAGTCTATCCTTCAAATAGTAACTTTATTATTTTAACTAAAACTTTCTCCTTCGCTAAACTCATTTATTGTATCTCATCAATTTATTTATTTATTTTTTTAAAAATTGCAGGCATATATTAGTACGCAATATTGTTGAAAGATTTTATACTTATAATTCATTAAAATCTTATCATTTCATGTATTTATTGGTTATAGATCGATGATTTGAACCTTCACGACCAAGTAGTGTTTACTCACAAGAACTCGCATGCTTCGACTAACAGGTATATATATCATAAAGGAAAAATGAATTCTCTTCCTGGAAAATTTTCACATATATTTTCTCGCTTTCCTCCTGTATTGAGACCAGTTGTACCCGCTATTTTCAAAGATATATTTACAAGAAATAATACCCCAAAAGATTCTCTTGACGAATCAATATCATCGTTAGTAGGACGCAGATTTGGAAATAAAATTGATGATTACATGGTTTCAGCAATCATGGCTGGAATCTATGCCGCAGATACTAAGAAACTAAGCGCTAGAATGGTCACTAACCAGTTATTTAGAGCCGACAGAATTTCTGGGAAAATAGTTACAGGTATCCCAAAAGCTCAGGATAGCATTGCTTATAATGTCTCACAAAGCGCTTTTTTGAAGGATCAATTCGATTCAGAAGCTAATGACTGGAACAGAAGAGTTAAAAGTAATGAATATTTTTGGAGTAAAGTATCTGCTTCCAGTTTGATATCTTTTGAAAATGGACTTCAAACATTAACGGACGCTATTGCAGCCGATTTAAAATCCAGAAAAAACGTGAATATTATTTCATCCAACCCCTGTTCTAATATTTCAAAAGATAAAAGCTCAGAACACGTAAACTCATTTATTTACACTTTTATATATCTTAAACCATACACTATAAACCTATATTTTCCTAGAAACTTTTATTATCTTTTATTATTTGATCTGATCTAGTGTTCACTATTTTTTCTTTAAGGGCGCGATTGTTAAACTAGAAAACGGAACAATAATAAACTCTGGAAAAGTTATTAATACTGCACCACTACTTGCCAGTAAAAAATTTTTCACAAGTGAAGAAATAAAAGAAACGCAAATTCCAAAAATTTTCTCAAGTACCGAATATTCAAGCGTCGTGGTAGTCAACTTAACTTATAAAGGAGCAAACTTGACACCGTACCCAGGTTTTGGATTTTTAGTCCCTCGATCTACTTGGGACTCACTAGATGCCATAGGCGTAGTGTTTGATTCTTGTTGCTTACCCGAGCAAGACCTTGGAGATCCAATAACTAGATTTACTGTAATGATGGGAGGTCCTAATTTTTCGAATCAATTCCCTGAAATTAGTAATTTAGACAATGAAAAACTTATCAACATGGCAATTGAAACAGTAAATTCAACACTAGGTATTAAATCAGAAATCATCGATGCATGTTGCTCGATCCAAAAAGAATGCATCCCTCTATATGGGGTTGGCTACTTTAATAGATTGGTTGGACTACAAGCATGGCTTAAGACTTGGAACGGAGGCTTATCTGTTTCAGGCGCTGCATATGGAGGCCCAGGAATCAACTCAATCAACCTTCATTCAAGAGATTTGGCAACCCAGATGATATCTGACCTGAATGTTGGCGATTCTATAACACACAAATACGCCATTAACCCAACAGGTCTAGACGAAATTCTTAACCTATATTAAAACTATTTCTTAGTAGTTTAATCTCGATATTAATCTGCTAAATTCTCCAGATTTCGAATTTTTTACTATTATTTTTTTTTGTGTTTGCAGAGAAATTTACAGTTATTGAGTATAATTTGTCGATAGCTTTTACTTCATCTATCATATATTCTATGGTCATTCTTTCATCAGCATACATGTGTATTTGTACCCCAATAATATTAAATAGATGGGATTATAGACTAGATCGAAATTTTTGAAAAATGAGTATCGCTATTTTTTAGCTACCAAAAAATAATAACAATTTGTGCTACATTAGGATAAAAAAACAAGGTAAAAAAAAACCAAGTATACAGCTAATTAAATTCAATTGTATATTCACACACTTTTGTATTCCATAAAAGTATTTTTTATACGATCATGATCTTGCCATTCATGTAGGTAGCATAACAATTGAGAGTTTCAAGAACTGCAGACTAAAATCTTGAAAAAGCAATATCTAAATGAATTTGCTATATTTATTGTCAATACAATTATCAGTTTAGAAAGATCCAGCTATCAACTAGCGAAAATTTTACCCAATGGAGTTTAGTGCCCCTAAATTGGGTGGTCATCAGTATACTTTTTAAGGCCCATTTTTGTATATTGAAAAAAATCTGTGCATTTTCGTATCAGATTCATAAATATTGTAAGATAGTCTTACTGTGGAAAATTTAAATTCTATATTATTGTACCTCCAAAAAAATTTTCAAGGTACCAGCATGTTGCAAGCGATAATATGTAACATACCTCCATCCTGTAAGGGCGATAATTGCTTTTTAAAAAAATTTATAGCTAGTCACTAAAGCTGTTTAATTTCGGTTTACTAATGCGAATAGGTTGAAGGAAAGTCCATAATTGTTGAAAAATGCACCACTTAACTTAAAACATCTGACAAATTAGCCGAAAAGAAAGGCTAGGGGAAAAGAAAACAGCTTTTACAAATAAAACTAAAGCCTGTCAGCACTATTACTTATCAAAGCGCCAGTTAGGGTTGATAGCGAATCGCCTTTAATCCAACTAATTTTATTAAATCAAATTCTTTAAATTTCTTTTCTCTCTTTTCTTTTAGTGATACTCTACAGCAAAGAGCAAATAATTTCGCATAAGCTCTTGTCCAAATATATTTCCCGAAATTATTTAAAAGAGATCAATTTTATAAAAATGCCAAAAAATCGCCTAGTTTTAGCAGCAGTAGCACAATTGACTGCAACTAACAATGTCCTTGCAAATTTACAAACGATCATATCGCTCATATCGAAAGGCGCTGAAATGGGCGCGAAAATGGTGTTTTTTCCGGAAGCATCGGATTACATTGCTGAGAACAGGGATCAGGGAATCATGCTCGCTCAACAAGTCAAGCAGGATAAGTTCTTAGAAAAGGTTCAACAGGCAGCAAAAGAAAAAAACACATGGGTGAGCCTTGGAATCCACGAAAAAATAGAGAGCTCTGATCTGCCATACAATAGCAATATTGTTATAAATTCTGAAGGGAAAATAGTCTCTACATACAGAAAACTTCATTTATTCAATATCAACATTCCAAATGGACCCCAATTACTTGAAAGTAGCAGTGTCCTCAAGGGTGAATCTATTGTACCCCCAGTAGAAACCCCTATCGGAAGGCTTGGTTCAGCTATTTGCTTCGATGTGAGGTATCCAGAATTTTCGAATGCACTCCGCGATATGGGCGCTGAAGGCATATCGTACCCATCCGTATTCACAGAGAAAACTGGTGCTGCGCACTGGGACGTTTTGCTACGAGCTCGCGCCATTGAAGCTCAGACGTACGTATACGCAGCCGCGCAAATCGGCTCACATAACTCGAAGCGCTCTAGCTACGGGAACTCAATGATCGTAGATCCTTGGGGTAATGTAATCGCTAGATGCTCCTCCAGCTCGGAACCGAGCGTAGCTATTGGAGAGATAGACTTGAATTATCTTGAAACAATACGCCAACAGTTACCAGTATACAACAATAAACGATTTGATATTTTCCAAAAATTCTAAACAAAAAAAAAAACTATAATTTCACAATTTTTGGCAACACTACCGAATATTAAGCGCCAATAAACTTACTCCAACTTCTCTCGTAAAAATCTATATCAAGCTATCAAAGTTGCATTTAAATTTTATACGGTCTTATTTACTTACAATATTTGGATTTTTAAAGACTAGGCAGCTCAGTCTTCAAATTGCCTGTATTTATTACACAAACATGTCTAATCCCAGATAAATAAGTATATTTTATACTACCTCTTTTATGCAAAAAGATATGCTTTTGTTGAATTTGATATTAATTCCAATATATATGTTTTGACTTTTATCATTTTATTTCTGAATAAAATAAACTCTATATAATGTAGAATCATCGATAGTACTCTGTGAATGTTTTATCAGCGATTGAGCTAGTATCCTTTTTGCAATTAAATTTTTCTTTACTTGAAAGGTCTATTATTTATTCAAAGTTTAATAATCTGATATGATGTTTATTCAGGATCAATTTCGCTTTAATTAAGCTGTTAGATCCATCATTATAAAATATGCAATGACAGAGCCATAAATTATTTTTTTATTTGGGAATTCCTTCACGCCATTCAAAGAAATAATCAATGTACATTTATAAACACTAATTTTCGATCAAAAAAACTATTTTACTTTATAAATTAAATTCCATTTAATAGTAATAGTAATAGTAATAGTAATAGTAATAGTAATAGTAATAGTAATAGTAATAGTAATAGTAATAGTAATAGTAATAGTAATAGTAATAGTAATAGTAATAGTAATAGTAATAGTAATAGTAATAGTAATAGTAATAGTAATAGTAATAG
>LSSN01002027.1:0-12571 GCA_001970855.1 Smittium culicis
AGTTTTTCAAGTCTGCAACTTTGGATTGGTGGACTAGGTATATGACCAGTTTGTTTACATACTCACAATTTGTTCTATCAATGTTGGTGGTATCAAGTTTGCTTGAGCTAGAGTTGAAAGTGTTTGTATTATCGATGTCACCACTGATACTGGACTTTATGTTTATAGGTTCGATGTTTGAATCTGAATTTTTGACAGATGTGAAGCTTGAGTTCGAATTTTTAGAACAAGTGAGACTTGAATTTGAATTTTTGAAAGAGTCTACAGTTGAACTCGACATTTTTATAGAGTCGAAGTTTGATTTTGATTCAGAAAGTGTGATTGGATGATCACTTTGAGTGTTTAGTTTACAAAATTGCTGAATTGTTTCTTTGAATGTAACAGAGTTTTCGATAAAGGTAATTTTATTAGGTGTGTTCAAGTTGACAGCCATAACTAATCTTTTTAGTTTGGATAGTGCGAGCCCAGAATCGTAAAACTTTGAAATCATTTTCTCTCTTACAGATAAGAATGAAACGGAGGTAGGAAAAGGAATAATTATAGAGCAGTTCTCACCAATGATGAATTTAAAGTGTATGATATCATTTCTTAAGAGAGATGATTTGTAATCTGGGCTAGTTACAAGGAATTTCGATTTTTTAGCTGAGCTGCCGAATTTAAGGGAATTTAAATGAGAATCTGTGAGGCCTGGTAACGGGGTGATGTACGAATTTAAGTAGTTTGCGCTTACAACTTTTTCTCGCTGGTTGAATAGTTTGTGTCTGACGGACAATTGTCTTTCCATTTCTGCAAAAATAGCCTTCGAGTCACGGGAATTTGAGTAAGCTTCTTTTGCAATAAATTTTCTTGGACCAACGGCGCTTTGATAATTTTCTGTGCTAGAAGCTGAGTTAGAATTATCAGAGCTTGACTTTGAGAAAGCTACAGTTTTATGAGTTTCTAGGGTGCCTTTAGAAGGCTTCACTTTTATGGTGCCAAAAACAGCCTTTTTGGTTTTAAGGGAAAAAGTGCGTAGCAAGCCGATTCCATTGGTTTCAGAAATTTGTGAGAGGCTGTTATTTTTTTTAAAATTGTTTTGAGAACTGGGTTCTGGTTTTAAGCTGTAACTTTTATGCCTTTTAAGATCTTTTAAAGATTTAATGCTTACTATTGAATCATTTAGTTTCGTAGTAGTAGGATTTCTGGATAACTTTGGGCTATTTTTATCAGGCGAAGGGGTGGGATGTTGAGTTGGCAGTGAGAGCTCAGGAGCAATTGGGTCAACCTTACTCATTTGGTAAGCATAAAATGAATTTTCAGAGTTTGGGTTAGACATTGGAATTTTACTGCTGTCAAGGTTATGGTAGCCAAGAGATGATTTAATGGTATTTTGATTTGTGGGCAGCTCAACTAGGGCTTTATTGATAGAAATAAGAGATTCTCTTGAATTATTTCCAATATAAAAATGAGAGGCTGATTTGGGACTTGGTAATAGGTCAAGATCATTTTCAGGATTAAAGTTTTGGTGGTTATCTGTTTGATAGCTTAGGGCGTTTATTTTGGTTTTTGGTGAGTAAGAGTTATTATCAATGTTCGAGTATTTATTGCTATTTCCACTAGGGTTTCTAGTACTTGGATCGGACAAGATATTTTCGTGGTAGATATCATCAGAAACAAAGCTGGAAATAGAAGTAAAAGAAGATTTTAAGTTTTGAGGACTTTGGGAAAGCGAAGAATTTTGATTAACGTAATCATTTGGTTCTGAATATTTGAGCTCATTCAGCTTTTTAAAGTACTCTCTGGTAATTGAATTTTTGTTAATGGGGAATGATTTATTTTCAGAAGAAATCGATAAATCATTTAACTGCTGGTTAACTAACGACATATTTTGAATCTGAGTATAAACATCTTCGATGGAAAGAACGGTTGGGGGAAAACTGGTTTGATTTGAATTTGGGGAAGATGCGATGTTGAAGAATAGCTTCAGGACAGGCAGATCGATTTTGCTTAAAAGGAGTTGGTTAATGCGGATGGCGGAATTTGTAGTTAATACTCTTTTAGATTTAGTATAGGATAGGATAATTTTGGACACGTACAAGTCATTGTTTGATGAAATAAAGTTAAAAAGGTTAGGATTTAAGTTTAGGAGGTCTTTTAAAGATGTTTTTGATGGTGTGTAAGAGGTGAGAGCGGAATCGACGAGATTTTGATCAATGTATAGTTCTTGAACTAAAGGATTTAAAGATTTGTCGTCAATAATAGCATTTAAATAATCAGGATCATTAGCAGGGGAGTCGAATGAGTTGGATGGTCTACCAGTTATATTTTTAGATGAAGTGATAAGACTCGAAATGTTTTCAGGAGTAGATTCGATAGAAAATCTTTGGTTAGAGAAAAGGTTTTCAGAACTAAAGTTTGATTCTAGTATTTTTGTAGCAATTAGTTGGTTTTCAGATATAGTTTGGTTAGCAGCTTTAGTAGGTGTAGAAGATGTTGGGTCGGGAGAGGCAAAAGGGCTTGACGTTAAAGAGGAAGATTCTAAATTAGAATAATCATTGGAGATGATGCTATTTAGCTCATTTGACCAATCAATTAGATTATTTCTAGTGATAACATTTAAGCTAATATAGTGATCTTTATTCTTTTTGGCAGGGGAAGAAATGTCTTTAATATCAGAGTTAGACTTTGTGGGAGAGTGTTTATTTTTTCGGGAAGAGCTTTTTAGCGAGTAAGTGTGTTTTAAATTTTGAATTTCTGGAGAGGCAAGGAACCTTTTAAAGAAGTTGGGGGTAGATGGTTTATCAGAAAGATTTTCCTTTTTATAGCTGAAGCTGTTTTTAGAACTACTTGGAGAAAGATTATTATTTTTTTCTGGAGGGCTAGAATTCTGAGAGAAAGGATTTATATTTAATGGGGATGAAAAGGCATTGGTTGAGGGTTGGGAGGAATTTTTTGGGGGTGATTTATTTGATGAGATAGATGTGTCAGAAAAATCATAGTAATAATCTTTTGTTAAATCTTGTAAGTTCTGGTAGAGAGAGTTGTTAAATTTAGAAGTGGAATTGTTGGATTGATCTTTGGCTTCATGCTCGTCGTTTAAATCAACAAAATTGTCAGGGATGGGTGTGATTGGGAAGTATGATAAAATGTTGTTACGTCGAGATTTTTGGTTGGACTCGAAAGCAAGGGTGGGGATTCTAAATTTTTTAGATTTTTTGAAAGAGTTTATAAATGGCAGATCAGATTCCCAAGGGCCAAAGAATTGTGTAACAGGATCGGAGATCTTGATGTTGTAATTTCCAATGTCAAAGAAGAGGGAGTTTAAAAGTTGCTTAATATCATCGTTTTTAAATGAGTCGTTAACAGCACCAGAAGAGGCGATAGATTTATTTTTAGATAGGCGTTTGCTTATTTTGAAAGAACTTTTAGCGTCTTTTCCAAAAATAGTTTCAATCTTGAGGTATAGTAAGGCGAAATGCATATAAGATCTCTTAATAGAGTATGGGGAGGAGCTAGTAGAATTGAATACATCGAGGTTGAAGT
Organism: Smittium culicis; assembly: GCA_001970855.1. Classification (NCBI taxonomy): domain Eukaryota; kingdom Fungi; phylum Kickxellomycota; class Harpellomycetes; order Harpellales; family Legeriomycetaceae; genus Smittium; species Smittium culicis. Next base: position 3,523 of record LSSN01002027.1, read on the forward strand.
TTGGTAGTTTTGAAGCGAGATTGATGTCTTGTGAATATTCGGAGGCAGTGACTTCAAGAGAATACCAAAAGTCTTTGACAGGTACATTTTCGACGTCGTAATCGGTAATCAGGACATCTGAGCCGATAGGAAGGAGAGATAGCGCAGGAAAATGGGCAGTGTTTTCCATACCAAAAAAGCTTTTATTAAACTAGTATGGGTTTGGTATATATGAAGGGGGTGATCTTTGATAAAGTGGTGAGACGAAAGCGTAGGAAAGGGGAAAAGAGAAAAGAGGAAATAAAATTGGAAGGTTTTAATAGATATGTATAGATGGATAAGAAGTATTTAAAAATAAACTGAAATTATTGAAAGTTATAGCAAAAAAAATAGACGTAGTCGTATAATAGATAAAATTAGGATTAATAAAAAAACAGATATACTGGGTGAGAAATATGGAGAGAAAAGATATTGCAGCTATAAGGTGGCTAACATATTCGGATTTTTATATACGAGCGGATTAGATAGAATGCAGTTAATTTTATATCAATTAAAAATATAGCTAAAGTTAAGTGTGGAAAAAGTTTAAAAAGCGAGGGCAAATTTGTGGAAAAAGGAAAAGTGAGGACTGATATTAAAAATTAAAAGCAGAAATCAGATGAGAAAATATAAATTAGACGATGTATTTAATTAAAAAAAGCTATAAAAGTCAAAACGATCGATGGAAAAGGAAAGCCAATTCGCAAGAATATGCTTTTTAGGCTTCCTTAAATTAAATACAGATTCAGAAAACAGGAAAGAAAATGAGCTAATTAGTTTGACATGAAAGCTTAGAGAATTAGCTTGACATGAAAGTTTAGAGAGTTAGTTTGACATGGAAATTTAGCCAAGTATTTTGAATTGGTATTGGAAACTGATATTGGCGCATCAAACCTAACCAACTGGATCGTATAACTAAATAAAAATTCCGGCAAAATGGCAATAATTGGTATAAAAGATTAGGCTATCAAATAGCCTATACGCTTAAAAATTATTGTCAAATCATATATCCAGGCTATCTAATGCATTCTGCCCATCAAAGGCCTATTTCAATCGCTTATCTAATACATTACTAGTAGTACAGACGCACAAATCTTAATTCATATATTCGGTACTATTTACGTAATTTAAGCCCAAAACAATATCGGTGACCAATCATTCACACACTGTCATATTGAAAATTATTGAGTAAAAGATTTACCGGATTCAGAATTGGCAAGGTAAAAAGGTAATCAAACTAAAAATATCAGCTAACCCTTTCCCGTCAAACACTATTTAAAAAATTAAATTTATGATTCGTTTGTGATTTATCAGTAAATCTATTATTTGCTGTAGCTTTAGAATATACCAATAAATGAATAAGACACGCAATTAAAGTGGTTTGATATAACTCAATTGGCTTTATTTTGTAGGTCAAAAACAGCCAACCGCCTAGGAAAAGATTATGAATCCGATGTAGATTACTAAGAGAGCCGCGAGTGGGTAGATGGACCAGAGCCTTAACCTTCTCGAAAACTCTACGTGTACTAAATTTCTTAACGGGAAATGCATATTAATCAATGAGCATTTTTAATTCGCCAGCTATTTATAGTGAATCATCTATTTGCTGGTAAAATCATTTGAGCCAATTGTTATTATATATAAATTCGTTTAATTGTTAAATTCAGTTGGCTAGTTTTGGCAGATCAGTAATAGCCTTTTCCTGTAAAGGGCTAAATAACCCAATAGTGGGACCCTATCTTATGACTAGCGAATTTGCTCATTAAATCGTTTCTCTCCAAGCAGCCTTTATAAAAAAGATTTATTGATTCGATTATGATTTAAAAGCAGATTCATAATTTGCTGCTATTCTATAATATACCAATAATATTATAAGATTCGGACCTTGACTGTTTTTAACTAATTCAGTACGTTATATTTTGTAGACCAAACACAACCTATCGCCCGCGAAAGAGCCAATACGAATTCACCACACCAGACACACGTTTCCTAAGGGGCAAAGAGCCGATTCTCTTCTTATATGAGTGTGAATTCGTGACTGGCCTGAATTTTTAGTCTTACTATAAAGCTTAGAGGGTTAAACATAACTGTTGTAATATAAATGGTTGCCAATTTTCATGTCAAGTCTCGGTTTACCTTGTCATAGTATTGTGTCATCTCTAGTAATAACAGCACTTATACTCGCTATTAAGCAAACCAGAAGTGACATACTTCTATATTATGTATTTCGCTGTGAAGAATATAAAGTTGTTAAACTAAAATAAGGAGCTTATTTTCATTCTACCCCAAATACACTTCGTAATCCGCTTTATCGCTTTTTGAAATACACGCCAGTGCATTATTCGCCAACCCAACTTGCACAAATCCCTAAAATATTACACGTGTTTCTTAAGGCATTGAGTACAGCTAAAAGCCACTTTAAATCATAATTTCCCACTATATCAGTTTTTTAATGTTCTCAACACTGTTGATTCCAAAAAAGACTTCGCACACATACACACACATTTGCCCATTTAATTTGTAGTCGGTAATAATATTAAAATCAAAATAGAGTCAACCAATTTGTACAAAAACAATATAAAAAAACCCTGCCAAGTATATGTTGTCTCCGATCTTGTACATTTTCCATTAAAATCATCCTGTATTTTATATCAATTAGCACATAATATCAGTATTTTTAACCCTGTCTTTTTAACCCCTTTTAATTGGGTAAATTAGTTAAAACTGCCTTTTAATATTATAGAAATTTCTCTAATATATTTATCTGGTTTTTATATATATTTTCTGCATACATATGCTTACTTCATCCAAAGAATTTTTTTTAGCCACTCATCAGAATTGAATGCACTACTAATACTAAGGCTTTTAAATCTTCTTTTTAAATCGTCCGTATTCTAGGCCCTTTGTCTTATACAGGCACCCAAGACAAATTAAAGTTTACTCAATATAGCCACTCTTAATAAAAGTTGTAAATATTTTCAGCCAAAGAAAAAAAAAGCTTTTATTGTAACACTTTTAAAATTTTCTACGAAATAGAATGTATTCCGAAATATCATCATTTAATTTATAAACAATATTCATGTTTTTTATTTATATGTACATCATCTATTTTATTACTTTACTTTTTCAGACGTGGCTATTCAATGCCTCAGTTAAAAGGTCTTATTACATATATTGTTCATCTACCCTACCTTATTCCCAAATGTATACAACTATACTTTCATCTATGATTTTATCATTAAAATTTTTTGTACCATATAAAAACATCATTTTAGCATACATCACAATTTTTTGGAATTATACGCCATATTATAAAGTTTATGACAATGGATATGATGTATATGGGAAATTATTTGGAGGTGCGGAACTTTTACCTTTAATTTTTTTCTACCCATAATAGCTAGTTTAATTTTCCAATCCTATTAGAAAACTAAATCAAATGAATTAAATGATACAATCAATAGTTTTATCTATTTCACATAATCAAATAGAATTTTAAAGACAAGTATTTCCGCTTCTCCTAAGAATACACCATATGCTTTTACCATTTTCATAAACAATCAAGTCATCTAGTTTAGATTCAAAAATACATTACCTCCTATCCAAGTCTATCTGAATCTATATAGATTATAGATATAATATAAATATAAATATATTAAATCAACAATGTGCAAAATATGGCATGCTTAAAACATGCCTTTATAAAAAAATTGCTCTGGCGGCTCAACTAAAAAATAAAAATGATTGATAATTTAATTTAATAACAATAAACGTTTAAGCGTGCATTTCGAAAAATGACTAAAATTTAATACTTTCCATTCACGAATTCTTTACTTTTTTCAATACCAAAAAAAGAGTCTAAACTATACTATATAACCTAAAATATTCGCAAGTACACAATAATTTCCCATTATCTTAATTCAACTTCAAAGCAGATGCTGTAAAAATATTAATTTCAAAACAATCATAAGCATACTTGATTAAAAAAATAAAGTTTAGCCTTCCTATAACTTTTCAGGTTACAATAAATATTATAACATAAAGAGTGGCTAATTATAAATAAACTGTGGTTCTATTTTTTATTTTTCACTCAGAATTTGCCGTTTTTAAATAATGTTGGCACATATATTATTGAAAAAAGACTTTTTTTTTTTTGGTTCTTCGTTCTTGATTTATTTGAACAAATTCATTCGTTAGATTCAAGATAACCCCCCATTACAATATCATTTTCATACTTTTCAAACTAAATTATAATTTAACTCTTGGAAAAAAGCCATTATAAAACTCGATTAATTTTTTTAAATAAAAGCCCCCATCCCATTTAACACTAATTAAAATTCAAGTAAAGCTCGTATCTAACTAGAAAATATTATAAGTCAGAAATAATATTATTGTGGCTAAGATAATGAGATTTCTTCATTTTTTGAATTTTTTTCCAATAAATTTCGCCACATATTTAATTCCTTCCCTCAATAGTTACATTAGTAATAATAATGCTGACTTGTAAAAAATTTAAAATACTCACCCACCCCTTGCAAACACTTGATTCATATTCCTTTATATAGCACTCCACCATGAGGTTATACATTTTCACTCTCTGTATTTAAAAAATGACAATATTGTGGATTAAATACCCAATAGCTGAAAATAAATCTAGGCATTAATTCTTTTTTTTTCAGCTCATGAGGGATGCTCAATGTATAAAATATAAGGGCTAAACCCCTTAGTCATTAGTTTTTTTTCCCTTCTTTTTTCCATAGCTAACTGAGGCTAATTCGTTACTTTCTTTCTCAGTTTTAAATCCTTTGAACTTTTTTTTTTTATCGCGTTATTTAAATACCTAAAAGCTGCGAATAAATTCGCTTATAGCCTATTAATGATGCTTTTCAACCTTTATACCTTTTTTTTTCTTTATCTTGCAAATGACAATTATCCTATTAATGAACAGCTAAAACCTCCATTTACCCGAATCCCACACTTCTTACCTCTTTTTTTTTTTTATGGCACTCCTTTATCTTTTTTAAGTAAAGATAATAATTCTAAAACATTCATAAACGTTATAGACTCAAATACAATAATAATTTTTTTTAATGATTATACACTATATTTAATATAACTCAAACTGTTTATTTTTTGCCACAATTGTAATTATATTTTTTCTAGAGTTAAAAAATCTAGAAATTTTGTATAGCTTAACCTCATATGACAATTTGGGATTTCATACTAGTCATTAAACAAGGAATTCTTATAATATTTAAAATGTATAAATACCATAACAACTGCCTCAGTTTATAACATCAAAAAGTTAAATTAAATAGATTAATCTAATAATAATAAAAAAAGCACCAGAAATAAAAAGTTATTTACAACTTTTTGTTGTGATAGTATCTCTCATTTCTTAAAATGATTGAATAAATCAAAAAGTAGACCAAATAATAGCTTTTTTTTTTAGGTTGCTTCTATGAGGTTTCGAATATTTACCCATTTAATCTCACATCTTCTATTCCTTAATGTTCATACAGTATTTCAATTGGTCTTAATTTTCCCCCGCACCGTCCCCCAAAGCATAAGATCGAATTTATTACAACTTGAGATCAAATGAGTTCCCATTAAAGCGTTCCCAGAAATTTACTTTATCCCCAAACCATCTACCTTTTCTTGCTTTGGAGATTTCCTTGGAAAAGAATACTATTTAAACTACTCTCAAATGCAATAAATATATAAATCATACACCTCTTTCGCCTTATATTCATATCTCAAATGATACGAGTATGATTCTATTTCTATTTAAGCTTTCTCGCAAGAAATTTCACACTAATTCTCAAAAGTCGTTACAAGTCCTCTCATTTATTGAATAGAATAGGTATCAAAGATTCGAAAATAAGTATTTTTTAATTTGTGACTCTGTGTTTAAAGAAATTTTTTCGATTCTTTTCAAGAAGCACCACTTCATCACCGTCAACTCATAATCAAATACAATTAAACCTATTCAACAACTAATATAAACTTTGAATCCCTACTGACACATTCTCACACCTTGAATATACACCTAACCTTCCTTAATATTATGATTTATTTCCAGTACGATTTTCAGTAACAGGCCTTAAATAACTGGAAAAATCTATTGCTTCATTTATTTTTTGGTGCTTTTTTTCCCTTCGATCCGCCTTCCTTTTTTTTTTTTCCTTAACCGTTTCATTTTCTAAGCTCTGGGCTTATAAAAGTTAACCAAAAATCCGCATTTTCTCGAGAAAAAAAAAATCACTCACTTACTCGCTTTCTCGCTTAAACGATTTCTAAAAAGAATCAATTGATATGTCGCATTTTTCCTCCTTGCATTCTTCATTTTTCGACGATTGCGATTGGCATATATTTGGGCCATTTATCTTTATACCTGATATATGCCCCCGTTCAACCCCCGATTTTTGTATCCTGTTGCAGAGCGAAAAGTAAATATGCTACGAGAAAAAAGATGCTTGGATAATAGCCTCGTTTAAATATATATATATTACTCTAAAGAGTAAAATTGAAATAAAGGAGTGATCTGGTCTGAGAATGTATTTGAGAGTAGACAATATTAAATACATTCACAGACCCGCCTATTCAAACATTTTTTTGAGCAATTTCTCACGATAAAAACAACAGAATTCATTAATAACCATCAAAAAACTAAGTCTTTGGCAATTTTTTTTTCTTGAGGGTTTCAAGCGCAGGCATAAAATCTTATAGATTTATAATGTATTACTTAGCGAAAGAATATTGCCAACTCACTTTCCGAACCACTATGAACGGATCATGGTGAATATTTACTCCATTAATCATTTCATGCGATATATCAAATTACAATTTCAAGGATTTTTTAGGTTCAAAGATATTTTATAATCTCCTAGTGGAAATTTTCTATAAACAATGTTGATCTAATCCCTCCTAAACTCGCAAAAAATAATCTGAATCAAAGCTTATTAAAGCCGAAGGGGAAATAGTTCAGCCGTTAATAGAAATATACTTTTTTCATTCAAAATTACGCTCCTAACATAATTATAGGTACTCATTCGGTTATATCAATATTTCTGACTACAATATAATACCGAAATACAAATTGATGACATATTGGCACAATATTTAAATGTCAATACTGAATGTGAATAATTTTTTAAGCTTGAAGAGCATAAAATATATTTCAAGCACTAGATAGAAAAATTATACACTTGACCCTCGAAAAAAAAAATTATTTACAATGTATCAATGGCATAAATTAGCCGTATTTCAATTCTTAGAAAGTACCCAGCTAAAAAGAAGTTTTTTTATAATTTGCTTACCCATAAAAAATCTAATTTCTCTAAAACCGACCAACTTATATCGCCTGTTCATCAAGATTTTTATTTTAGTTTCAGACTCTAGATAAATTAATAATCTTATTTCTCCCGATCCTTCCTCCAAAAAATTCTTTATTCTACGATGACATAGAATAAGTATCAGCGATGTTTTTTCGGATACCTTTTGGGTATCGCATTCTTCAAAGTAACTTATTCCACACATTCTTTACAAAAAAAAAATCATAAAGACATTACAACACGCTTTTCCTCTAAAAAAACAATATCAATGGTTTTATCCAACTCCTCAAAAAACGCACACAAAAGCACTTATTTCGAACTATCCCTCAAAACCTTACATATCTCCTTTCACGAAAAAAAAACATATTCCTAAATCCTCAATACCCTATAACGACATACCCATCGATTCCTTAAAATACCTTATGCCGTCTAATACACTAACAATAATATCGCATTTCATCTATATCCTTTTAATTCGCAAGCTCTTCAAACTCCCTATTCCGTATACTCCTTTAAATACCTTACCCCGAATACCCTTTAAATATCTTATCCCGAATACCCTTCAAATACCTTATCCCGAATACCCTTTAAATACCTTAACCCGTAAATTCTTCTAAAATCCGCTTCAAATATATGCCCAAAACTATTATTTCGCCTATTACTTAAAAATTCCATTATTATCACTATCAGGAACCTCCTTTATTATACTTCCTGTTAGAAGATAATATCCCTTAAACCCTTATATCGCTCTTCATTAACCACCCTTCAAACGATTGATAGATTCTTATCATCTATAACAAACTTTACTTACTCCTCAAACTACCTACCTTTAATCCCTCTTAACCCTTTATTATACGCCACCCTTGATCGTGCTATTACATCCTTCCTTGTAAAAACCTATTTCGCTTATTCCTTAAACCCCTTAATAAGACTTTACCTTGATGCCTTAATACGACTATACCTTGAAACCTTAATACGACTATACCTTGAAACCTTAATACGACTATACCTTGAAACCTTATTACGACTATACCTTGGAACCTTATTACGATAACCCCTTTAACATTAAATTACGACTATACCTTGGAACCTTGTTACGACTATACCTTGAAACCTTAATACGACTATACCTTGAAACCTTAATACGACTATACCTTGAAACCTTAATACGACTTACCTTGAAACCTTATTACGACTATACCTTGAAACCTTAATACGACTTACCTTGAAACCTTATTACGGCTATACCTTGAAACCATATCCCGACTACACCTTGAAACATTATTACGATTATACCTCCAATATTATATTTCTTAGATTGCTTGATAACCACATGTTACCTTTTTGGAATATTTTATATCGAATTACTCATACAGAAACGCTTTTTTACCTATTTACCTACCTTTATTTCGCAAGTTTTTCAAATCACTCATTTTTCGAAATTAACTCAAAGCTTATACCCTTTCTACGTGAATACTCCTATTTCGAACATAAAGAAACACTTCATATCGCATATTTTCCAAATTTATACTTTGTCTATCTACAATACACATTGTAGAAGACATCTATCTAAAAAACCATTTCTACCTACGTACAACTACTTAATTCGTCAGCTCCTCAAAATCTCTTCATCCGATTTTCTAATACAGTTGATTTTTCGTATCGCATTATACCATAAGACACTTTCTACAAAAAAA
>LSSN01002028.1:0-14387 GCA_001970855.1 Smittium culicis
TGAATCTAAGCGGTACTTGATCCAATGCCATCATGGTACGGAGGCGGTAGACCGCCAGAGGATTTTATTTTATTTTTTTTTAGCTTATTGTATTTTTAGTTTATATTTTTAAGTTATTAAAATAATAATAAAATCCATTTAAAAAAAAAAAAGAAAGAATCTAAGCGGTTTAACTTTTTTTAAATTAAGCAAATAAAAATTATTTCTTTATAAACTTTACAAGGCAAAAAAAATATTGGTTATAGTAATCACAATAATTGATATAGCTTTGTTAAAACTATCGAGTTCAACCCTTTCACGGACAGTAAAGTCTTTTTGGTCTACCAAATATATCCAACTGTGTTAAATTAAAATAATTTAATTCCGAAACGCAAAGAAATATTGTTATATAGCACAAATTTAGCAAATAATAAATTAACTATTTTAAAGGTTGTTGGATAGGAAAGGTTAAAAAAAAATTAAATTGGTACTATTTTTTATGGCTTTTATAAAAAGAGAAATAATATTAAGGATATACTTTATTTACTAGAGTTTTTTAATAACATAATATATTGGCTAAAAGAGTCTATATGAGTATAAAGCTTTGAATGCAGGTATAAAATATAAACTATGGTCATTTTGTCAATTATCCGAACAAAAATAATTACATTGTGGATAGGGCACCTACCAGGAATCTTATTCTGTACTTAGAATTCGCCAGCTCACTGCAAAAAATTCCATTAGACTTCTTCAAAACCCCTATCACTGACAGAAGGCGCTGCAAGCTTTTGGCAGCCTACCCAATAAATGACGGAAGTGGTATACGATCCTCAAATACTCAACTATGGGCTCTCTGCTGAAGCAAAAAAGAGCGACACTAATTGGCATAACACTCAATATAGAATTTCATGTCTCGCAAGACCAATTTACTGTTTTTTACATAATATAATACAAGATCTCATCTCACTCTCTATCTGCTCTGAAATCGAATTCGCTAACCTTATGAGAGTACTGCTTTCCGACCTCGCTACACAAGTCATAGATACGTATAGATGACAAATAATAAGCCAAAAAAAATCTTAGAAAGGCTCTAAAAATTCTCAAACTAACTTTTGCTACATCTTTTGAGCCAAAATAACTCATAGAGCACATCGCATCGAGAGAGTCTATATAAATCTATGGTATAAATAAAGTCAAATAGCAACGGAGGATATAAAGGCTGATTATTCAGCTACCCAAGACATCAATACATACAGCCCTCAGATTACCCTAATTTTAATTCTAAGAGCCAATACAAGACAGAAAATACATCTTAAATCTGAGATCTACATAGCTGGAGTACTCACTGCTGCCCTTTTGGTCAACGAGAGTCGGGTCAGAGAAAATAGTATTGAAATGGATGCGTCTCTACAAGAGAGTCTGGGATGAACTCAAAAACGACAGCTGGGCCAGAGATATAATATGAGGGCTTCAAAACCCTTATAAAGATTCATCCATCGATTATGTGAAATGGGATCAACTTTCAATTGTTCAAATAGAACAATAAGTAAGTTGATTAGCCGCCTCAATATTATAACAATCAGTAGTTTCTGATTGATACAACAATTCCTAGAATATCGTCAACAGAATATATTGATATATAGACCCGAACTTAGAAATTACCCTGAAATGACTAAGCTTTACAGCATATCTCTTCCATCTCATGCTTTTATCCTTGTTTCCTTTTACTATAAATTTTACCATATATAAAACTTTTATGATAATAAATCCATAAAATACATAGGATTACATTATGACAAGAAAATAGCTAAAGCTGAGACCCATATGAGGTACAAAATCGTATTTCTTAGAAAAATATATACTAGCTCTTCTGTAAAAAAACGAGCTATAGAGCAGGCTTCTCTAAAAACACTCGGATTTTTCTCATAATTTTTCACTACCCTAAAGAAGTACGGGATTAATTAGTCCAGTACTGAAAAAAAGATGCTAAACCAGTACTTTCCGTAGGCCTATTTCAAAATTTAGAGCATAAAAACTTCTGCAAAATGATCCGCAGAAAGGATTGGATGACAAGTACAAAGCTTTTATACGCATTTTTACATATACTAGTGGCTAACTCGTATCTAAAAATGCGAAATTTCAAACTGGGAAACAAGTTATAAAAATCCATGACAATCCCTTTCGAGTTTTCTCTGAACCCTTTGGTAATAAATAATATATTATGACTGGCTTCGGGGTGGAAAAGGAAACGGGGGGAGGGGGTCTGAATAAGCGCCTAATTAGACGATTTTTTGATTTTAGGATCAACAAAAGAATAATCGAAGAAAAGTACTAATCTGGTTATAAAAAAATTGCAGAGAATAATTTTCATGTTTTAGGAGATAATTCGATAGCGATATCAATATAAAAGATGATATATTTTGCGTTGAATTAGGCTTTCGGTTCATTAGTTTTGATATAACGAATAATAAAGTTCAAGGGCCTAAAAAATAAGACGTAAAACTGACTATAAAAGGAAAATAATCGATAAGAAACCCATCTTCTTTCATAAGGAAGACCCAAGATATGACATTTGCCTTACCTCCAGTAAGATTAATGTTAAAAAGACTGTTAGAAATAAAGAACTCGAGTCTGAATTCTAAAAGGACAGGAAAATAACTATAGAAATAAATAAGCCTGCGATTTGGGACTTATAATTGTGAAGATATCATCTAAAAAATTGAATTTATCGCTGCATTAACCGATAAGAATTCGATTAGAGGTGTTTACAGACGACAGCGATCACAAGTTCTCAGGGAGCAATACTTCAGTTAAACATAAGCTAGAAATAAATTTCAAGGAGCTACTGATGATAAAATATGTCTTGAAAATGCCACAGATTAATCGGCAAAGCATAATGGTGTAAAAGAAAAACAATAATTCTATTTAACATTTGAGAAAACAGGGACAAACACGATCAGATGTCTATCTGAAAGTATCGAAACAGATTTAAAAACTTTACATCACGGAATCTAAATGACTTCAGCTAGGGTATGTACCCTCAATTCTGAGCCCAGCAGATTATCCATCACGATTGATAGCCCATAAAGAATTTTCGATGTCGGAAATGGTATTTAGTAAGATAAACAGGCGACTCGGATCATAAGATATATTTATATTGAATAAGAGATGAACGAGAAGCCGGGAAATTTTGTGAGTTGGAAACCTTCAAAAAATTCAGAAGAGACGGATTCATTCAGTTATTCATTGAACCTATGGAGGAACCCCTACCGTTGCATTCTGTGGAACTTGGCACAGCAAGCGATTATAACTGTATCAAGGAAAAAAAAGACAATTACGCTTATAACTTCTTGACGGGATTATGCGATAAATTACCTGGATCTAATTCAGATTTCAGTAAGAAATCCAATACCGATAACAGCTTCAGAGGTTGAATGGGATTTTGAAATCTCGAAAATATATAATAACCAAGAAATAGACATGGCAATTAACGGTTTAGAAAATAGAAGTGATAGGCTCCAGGAATTAGGTTTAGATGATTCGGACATAAAGATTATTCTCTAAATCCAATATAATAAAAGAAAATCAAAAGCTTATATTTATGTACAAGAATAATTTGAAATTTTGAGAAAAAAATAGACACAAGTAGTTTTAATTAAACGCCTATTGATATAAAATATATTTAGATAAATTAAAAGCAAATTAAAAATATCTCTGTTTTAAAGAATTTGGCTATAGATTAGATATACTAAATTCTATAACTGACGCAAATTATATTAAAACGATTTTTTTTTTCAAGTAGTATTATGATTAATTGGTTAAGAATGAATATAATTCTTACAATCACCAATATACGATATTAGACTGGTGATTTAGTGCCTTAAAACTTTGAGAGACAATAAACTGTTATTACCTGAAAAATTGATTCAAAAACTATGCTAGTCAATTGAAATGTGAAGATTCATGCGAAAAAGCTTTACAGAGAGGGTTGTTGACATTAAAATCGTTGCAGTGAAGATTTTAAAAGATTTGCTTCTGTAAGTCCAAAAGGAAAAATTTCAGGTTCCAGTTTTGAAAAACTCTGTTATATACAACAAAAACACGATAAATTACTTGCGCTCATCGAATACATATAAAAAATATAAAGCTCGCATAGATATCCCTATTTGTGAATAAAAACACCCTTTAAATGATGAACTAATAATTGGCTACTTTGTACACAGTTTAAATGAAAAATATATAACAAATTGGGTTAAAAAAGAATAAGAAAGTACATCAGTGATCCAATGGGACTAATAAATTTAGAATTTTTAATAAAGATTCCAAAGGCGAGTGATTTAAGGCCTAAAATCGCCATTACCGCTGGCGCCACTTACGTTGACGTTTTTTTGTAAGGATTTTGGTCAAAGATGGGAGTATTTGACAATCTCTACTAACTATCAAGAATATCTCACAATAAAAACTGGGTTGATATTAGGGAAAGAACCTCTATGAAGCTAAATAATCGTAAACTAATTAATAAAATACAAAACTAAATTTAGTTGAATATATTAAGACTATATAATATTGTATTAATATATAAAATACAATTATTTTCTACCCACGTCAAATGATAAAAACTCTAAAAAATGGTAAAATTTATGAATAATAAGTACTTTTGCTGAGCACATAGATGAAAAGTTTTTACCTTAGTTTTAGTTTTGGTTTATTTAAATATTATAGGTAAGATATTTTATCAATATATAAGTTTAAAGATTAAATATTCGAAAAATCAATAAAATGGTTACACATAATCGTATTTTACATATTAATACAATAATATAGCTTTTATAAATTTGACTAAATTTATTAATTGATTTTGCGTCCAGTCAATGAAATCGACTATTATGGAGAAGCAGGGCCTATATCATAAAGTTAAAACAAATCACACTCTATTCTCATACTCGCTTATATAGACATAATCGTTTAACCCTTTTACTGAATGTATAATATTTTTGATATAGCGAATATAGCCAGCTGCATATGTTATAAAAATATTTATCCCGAGTCCTTAAAAAATATTGGTTAGCTTTAGAAATGTAATAAATAACAAGTTTGCTTTTAATTCTTAAACGGGTCAATAAATTTTTTTTACTTAAGAGCGCTGAACGGTAAAGGGTTAACAGAATAACAAGTACAATGAAAAAAAGAATTGCTGATATATAATATAAATTTTTTTATAAATATTTTACAAATATAAATGAATAATTTATTCGAAGATCAGAGCCTGTTTTAGATAAAAATAATCATAGTCATATAAAAAAACATATAATTAATAATTTCTTTTTATTTTAAATCATTTTATAGTATTATTAATAATTATTTGGTACAGACCAAATGATCACCTTGAATCATTCTCTCAAATGAAATAATTAGCTAAAAAAGCTTATCTTCTGTAAACCCCCTCCACCTATATAAACTTTATAATATATAATTAGACTACTATACCTTAAAACCAACTAAAATTATAAGAAGCCTCAACAGAATCATTTTTTTTGTCATTTTAAAATTATAGACGTCGGTGTGTGATTTAATTCTAAATCATAGCTTTTTGTTATTAAACATATGGCTACTGAAATTATAATTATAATATAATTTGTTTTATAAATTTAATTGATTTACAAATTTTATTAGAAATTTATATTATCTTAATCATATACGTTTATTTACCTTTATACAGGTTATGAAATAACTAATCAGTTGTAATCCAAAAGTTTAGTATCCTCAGAAATAAATCAATTTCTAAATCCATATAAAAACAAAATAATTTATAATTTTTAGTAGGATCACCGGACTCAGTTTGAACTATTATTCAAAATAAAATTTAAATGATTTTTAAAAATAAAAAAAGCTAATTCTTATATTAGCTATTATTTTGTTACTAGAAAATTTAAAGGGATATAATTATTTACAATAAAGATGTCTGAAGTTAAACTTTGGTTATAAATATCTATAAAAAAAAGATAATAAAAATGAAATTATTTCTAACTCTCAACCATCCATTCAATGGATATTTTTGTATAAGGAAGTTATATATTTTTATAAAAAATTTTAATATATGTTATCAAATATATGTGTATACTTATTTGATAGCTAATATCATAAATTATTTTCTATCTATATATATTTTTTATCCATTTAAGTAATAAATTTCATATTGGGTAAATAGAAAAATCATATATTTTTTAAGATAAAATTTCATTAATTTTTTTTGATATTTGAAAAATCATATAGTAGCAACTATTGAGCAATACGAAATTAGATGTACCAGTCCTGGAGTTAGTTATTTACTAGGTGTAAAATCAAAAAAATATTGTATTGAATGATTTATAAACATTCGAATCATGAGGATTAATAGTTAATAACACCAGACAGTATAAAGTAAATATAAAACATTAAAGATGAAAGATTATTGTTAGTTGATTGTTGATAGTTGATAGTTGGCAAATTTTATTTTCTCTAAATAGAATTATTTTTTATTTAATAAATTCATTTTTGATCAAGCGTTTTTATACATTGATTTATGTCATTTTAACTAAATCAGACAAGATGAATTTAACGCGGAATTTTTTTAGAAAAATAACGATGGAATCAAGTAGTTCAGATAACTCTGAATGTAATAAATATTCAGTTACATCCATATGACCGAAAAAGAAGATAAATAAGAAATCTTGTTCTATTTAATTTGAAAATTTAAAATTTACTAATTCTTTGAAATTTGATATAATTGATCAGTTCTATCTAATTTTAATTATTATCAAAAGAGTAGATCTATACGAGTTATAATAACCTTAAACAAAAAATAAGCAAAATAAGCTTGCTATTTAAATAAACTCTTATTCCAAAAAAAAAAAAAAAAAAATCTATTTATTACACTAAAAAGTCATATTTAGCTACAAGGTTATGGGAAAATAATAGAAAAAATTTTTTTATGATAGTACAAGAAAATTTTAGAATTTTTTTGGAGAAAGGTAATCTTTATTGGCAAATCCAAAAGACTTATTCCAGTACGGCGATCTGCATTTTATCGAATCGCCTTTAAATATAAAAACTACCCAATAGATTTATCAGCTGCATACTTTATAGTAAAAAGCTTTTAAATTAGTGTAAAATTTTTATTTATCTATTGAAGTTTTGATCCTGGGCATGAATTTTCTGCATTGATTCTCTGCCGCTAACATATAAAAGCAAGAAAAGTAAATAGACATAATCTTTTAATTCTTTTTTTTTTTTTTAAAGATATAATAATATAATTCAAATAAAAATCATTTTGCCAATTTTAAATCATAGTTGATCAGCTACTTATATTCCTATTAATTATTTCGACTTTTGAATGCTATGGATAATTCACTAAATGACAATGTAGATAGATTGGCTAAATATCTCGAATACCAAATTAAAAAAAATTCTTTAATATTTAATCAAGAAAAAGAACACCTTTACGCAAAGATCAATGATAAAACTCAGCGATTGAGACTTATAGCACACGATCCAGTACATACCAACCAAGCTATCAATATATCCGGCGATAATACAGACATTGAAAAACAACAGATTGATCTTCAAAATCGACAAGATAAGGAATACTACCATAAAAAACAAAATCAAATATACGATGAAAATACGCCAGATCACAATTCTGAAAATACTACTAAGGTATTGAATAACACCGAACTTAAACCAATAACCTTGAAAAAATCGAAATTCTACTCGCGAGAAGTGCCTGAAATTGGTATTGCAGAATATTTAAAGCGAATATTTAAGTATTGCCCTTTCGGAAATTACGAGATTTTATGCCTTCTTGTATACTTCGAAAGGATTCGGAAAAGCTACGAAGAACCTAGCACCGAAAAATTACAGAATCGCAGATTAAGTAATAGTGCCTTGGCCTCTTTTAATGACATCGTAGAAATAAACGCCTACTCAGTTCATAGGCTATTAATTACTCTTGTTTGTGTTACTTGTAAATTTCAGTCAGACACTTTTTTCACCAACACGCGTTATGCTAAAGTAGGCGGCTTATCTGTAAAAGAAATGAACTCCTTAGAGTTGAGTCTGTTGCTTATGATTGATTTTAACCTTTACGTAGAAAAAAATGAGATTTTGTCTGCTTCCGAGCTAATTAACCTTTTTTCGTGATTATATTCTTTATTTACATCATACGGGATATAAATCTAACTACTACATCCGCTCGATTACTAGAGCTACAGATGAAATAACTATTAGCATTTAAGGTATTTTTAACTAATCGCTTTAGTTTTCTTTCCATTTCAGACTTTTATTTTATTCTCATCTAACTGGTACCATTGATATAAATATTAACCCCACTATAAACGTTTTAAGAGCCCAAATTTTTATTGCCTTGAGTATTTATTAATGCTGAATTTAGTTTATCTGATCTGCGGTGCAGATTAAATCTTTATCTTCGCTGGAATATTTAATTTTTATTAGTCATATTAAGTATATAGCAACTACCTTTGAAAAAAAATAAAACAATTCCTTATACACTTTGACGAAATAAAATCTACATAAAACTCTAACAAGCCATTTTCGGATATAAGCGAGTAATTTTAGCTCTTTTTGAATCCACCGATGTATTTGATTGATATATAAGTATTAGTTCGATTGATCCAGATAATTTTCGATTTTGATGTTAACCCTATAATCACCCCTTTTTTGTTCGCCTCAAATTTGAAAAATTTTTCTTGGTTTATAGCCCTTTACTTATATTCTAGTATTGTTTTTATAGAATAAATTGTGATTATGTATTAATTTTCTAGCAGGTTAACCATAATAGACAAGGTAAAAATCATAAATAATCAACTATAGGAAATTTTAAAAAAGTTCCTTGATTTATAGTTTATGTTTTTTAATTGAAAAACATTCTCAAATTAATACAATTTGTTTTATCAATAAATTAAACTATTTTTAAAACTAAGATGCATATCTGAGAAACCTATATCACAACTTTTCTTTAAATACTAAACAAGTTAAACCATAAAATCAGTGTTAGGATCAATATTTTTAATTTAATTAGATATTTAAAATTATAAGGCGATGAATTTTTTTTTAAATTCTGTAAAAGGTATATTTGAGATTAAATATCACTGAGTAGATTTAAATAAGATATCCCATATATAATTATAATTTATTTTTTAAAACAAAAATTTTACATTATAAATTACACTTTTCAATATTATTAATCTAATTGTGTAACACTTTTTACCTTTTCTTATATTTTAATTTCATTTTTTATAACATTAATTGTATTAAATATATATATGTTCACAAAGCTATTCAATATAGTAATTTGGAAAATATTAAAGTAGAAAAAAGGAAAAAATAAATTAATAATAAAAATTAATAATACCCTCTTCGCTCTACTGGCTGTTATATCAAGTGATTGAAATCAAATACCTACACCCCCCTCGCCTGAAATTAATTCAGATAGGCTGGATATTTGAAGTTGCATTCAGTAATAAAATTTAACTCGTTTCAGAAAAATTAAATTAGCCGATTCATTTATTTAATCTAGCTTTAAATACGATGCTTTAAAATAATATGATCAATATAATGATATCAATATACGTAATTCTAAAATAAGATTAATTTTCTAATAAGTACTGATTTAAAATATTTCATCGTCTTGTTAAATTTAAAATTTGATAATTTAATATATATAAGAAACAAAAGTAATTATATTTTTTTTCAACTATTTTCTATTAAAGAAACAACAATCTGATTAAAAACCCTTATTGATTTCAAAAATTACAATCTTATATTATGTTTGGTCTAATAACTTATAAAATAACTTGGTGATGTATTAAAATGGAATCTTCACTATTTACACGAAAATAAAAGTATTATACACTATTTAAAAGTTCAATACCCTCATTGTTAGATTAAAATAATAATATATTGATCAATTTTATACCCCCAGATGAATAAAATAAATATTTTTAATATCAAATACCCGTTGGAATAAAATTAAATCAATTAAAATTAAAAACGTAAATAGAAAAAAGTTCAAATGTAATAAATATATATATATGGAAAATAAAATATTTAATTTATAAATAAATATATACAACATAAAAGTTAAATATAAATTATAGAATTTAGATTAATCATTAAATAAATTATAATAATACTAATAATAAAAGTGTATAAGTTGGGAGGGGGGGGGAATAAATACACTGTGAAGATTAAGTCGATTCAATGAGAAAGATAATTTAATTGAACCAAGTCAGATTGAGTTATATTGAGATTATATATTTCCGTCGTAACTTGATAAATTTTATTGTAATATGTGATTATGTGAAATTACGATGGAGATGTTGGAAATTATGAGTTCAAGATTTTGAGTGGGAATATTGATTTTTTTAATTTGTGTAAAAAATAAATTTGATCAATTTGGCTCATGAATTCGAGTTGTTGATATTGGATCAAGATTTTGTGAAATTGAATTTGGTTCAAGTGAATGTGTTTTTGGACTTTTTTAAAATTATAGACTCCTGAAGTTGCCTAATATTTTAGTTATTTGAATTTTGTTGTAGATTTTTAGATTGTTAAAATATATTTTATGATGTTTTTAATTAATAATTTTTTCTTTGCTATTATAATTTTGTTTTTATGCTATATTATTAAAGCTGGTCGCCTTATTTATCATAAGTTTATTTTTATGTTATATTTATTAAATTTGGATTTTTTTTATTTTCATTTTTATTTTATTCATAATTGATTTAATTTTATTCCAACGGTTATTTGATCTTTTAATTATTTATTTTATTTGGATGGCGGTCTAAAATTTTCAAATATATTTTATTTTTAATCTAACAATGGGTTTATAGAACTTATAAAGGCATATAAGACTTAATACGGGGGTATTTTGTTAATAATCCCTGTACTAAAATTGAAAAAGTATTACCCACCTATTTTAAGCTTTTAATTTTTGTTTTTTAAATTTAAACTTTTTTTTTTTATCAAAGCTATCAATTTGTATAAATATGTCTTTGGTTAGATCTAATGTTTTTACAATGAATAAAACTTTTTTTGTGATAGAAATTTTTTTAGAAATTTGAGACATATAATATATTTAAATATATTGCTAAATTACAAATGTATCAAATACATTATTGTTTTTTTTGGATATAATTTGATGAAAGTTAATTTATTTGGACTCTAGATATGTTTGAAAATCGTACCCAAGTTAGTAATAATATGAGATCTGATTTTTATATCAAAAAATTTTTATTTTAGTATTGTAGTGTTATTTAGATAAAATTAAGTTATATTCGTTGAATATAAAAGAAAGTAATTATTTATACTTTTTTTTATATAAAAATGGCTATATAATTACCTAATACATATCTTTATCCCGAATTTAGAAAATTTTTTATAGTTTTTATAAAATAAATTTAAATTAAAAATTCTGAAATAAAATAATAAAATATATTAAATTATGATTCCATTCATTAAAATGGTTATAATAGTCATGCTTTAAGGCCATTTAAATTAAAACATGATGTTTATGTAGATAATTTAGTTAGAAAATAAGTTTTAATAGTGTATATCTAAGTCTTTAAATCACAGATAGTAAGGTCAACTCGATTTTTAGTTTCCATCTTTTATTAAAGATCTAATTTAGGTACCATTTTTGATCAAATAGTTTCTTAATACATTTAGAGTAAATAATATATATGTAGACCCTTTTTTTAGTTTAAAAATAAATTTTTTTAGTGGAAATAATAATTATTAAAATTTAAATGCTGATTATTTATAAAATAATCGAAGCATAAGCTCTAAAATTATTTCAGTATTCTTAATAGATTTAAAATGAACCAATAAGACAAAATTACTATCTGATTTTAAAAAAGAATTTATATCATATATTCATTATATTTTTATCTAAAAAGTATAAATAAAATTACCATATAATAGGACTCATATAGATTGAATTTTTTTATAAAAAATCGATTCTTTTCTATACCGATTCATAAATTTAGAATGAATATAAATATTTTAAAAATATTAAAATTTAATTTTCAGATCATTTATAATGGATTATCCATATTTATTACAATAAATTAATACATATATATATAATTATATATTTATAAGTCAACCTGAATTGGTAGCAGGTAAAATTCTTAATAGCTTTCAAATTATCAAATAATGATAAAAAATTTTTTTTTGATATTTAATCATATAGTTTATCAAACTAATTTTTATTAATATAATATTATCCCTCTATAATTAAAAAATATTGTAACTCTTACTTAATTTCAAATTTTATTATTAAAACTAACCGGATTTTATCCTAATTAGTCTTTATTTAGTATTTCCTCTATAAAATATATTTAGTTTGACATTGATTAAAAATATTATTTTTAAAAGTGAGAATATCTTTAAATACAATGATTAAAAAATTAATTTAGTTCTAATATTAGTATGAAGATATAATTTGAAGCAATGCGATAAAATATGATTTTTTTTTAATCTTTAGTATATTGATTTTACTTTATTTATTTTTTTTAGGCATGTAGGAATTATAGATTAAAACGAGAATAATTTTGACAAAAAATAAATATTCTAGTAAAAAATCAATTATTGTTTGTATTAGCTATAATTTAATTTAATTTTAATTTCTCAGAAGCTTTTATAATAATAGTTTATAAATATCAAAGTAAAAAATATAGATATCGAAATAAAAATAAAAATTTTTAAATATATAACAAAAAATAAAATAAAATATCAAAAAAACCATCAAAAAATATTTAAAAAGTTTTAAAAAACTTATTTTCAGAATTTATAGCCAATCCCCCTCTCCCGAACCAGCTGCTCCATATTCACTGGACATTGATTCAAGGGTGCTAAAGAATATCTTATACTTTAAAGCATCATTTTTATTGGCACGCATATTCTGATTAGAAATTCGATTTTTTTAGTCAAATTTTTTTATCGGATTTTAAAGTTCGAATCTGGCTCAAATATTTTTTAGAATTACCACTGAGTTTTGAAATCAACCCAAACAGGGTATCTCTGAAATTAGAAAGTGAAAAATTTTCGTCAGAACTGATCGATGATTTCACTACCGACTTGAGGTCTAAGTACGTTTTTGGCTATCTCAAACACAAAAAATTTGCAACAGGGGCGATTTTATTTGAATTTTTGGACCGGTGATTTTCATTTTCAACAGAAACAGGGAATTTCAGATGTTCCATAATCATTTTTATTTTATTATGAAGACCCAGATTTAGGATCGAAAATATTATTTGAATGTCAAAAAAATTAATATCATTTCTGATTTTCCAGCCAACCGTCCGCTTGTGATTGGAAGGCTAGTTATTTAGTCGTTTCCGGTTGAATATAATTATAATAGTCTGAAATTTTGAAATTTGAAGCGAATTTTTTTGATCCATCGCGCGCTCCCGGTCACATAAGTGGCTATTTGGACCTTCGTTAGTACCTTTATTATATCCGCGATCCATATTTTTGATGTTGGAAATTTGTATTACACATGTTATCAGTTTATAATTGTGCGCATATAAAAAAATTTTATTCCCAGTTCGTCATTATCGCACCTCATGTCCACTGATTTATTCAAATTTGCTACCATTAATATTGATTTTTCGTTTTCTGGCTCAATGGTATTTTACCTGGATTCGCTAATTCCAAATTTTTCACCACCGTAACATTCACTCGGCATCATAACTGAATTTATGAACTGAATTTTGATAACTGTGAGCACATCAGACTGTCTTAGGAAGCTATACACAGCGTACACAGCCTTCCTGGCCTTATTTTTGTTGTTTTTGATCGTCCCAGATACACCCCACTTGCTATTCATAATATAGCCCAAGTAGGTGTACTGGTCGGTGGATTCGACTTTTTGGCCCTGCAGGGTCATATCAGTAGTCAACTCCCCGCTTATAGTCATTATCCCGCACTTGGAGGCATTCACAGCCATTTCCCAAGTGTCCGACCATTCGGTTATGGTGTTCAGTGCGGCTTGTAAATCGGCGGATGATTCGGCCAATAGCACGACATCGTCGGCAAATAGTAGTCCTGGTATGCGCGAGGTGAGCTCAGGCACCCGCACACCTCGTACGCCCTTGAATATATCGTTGATGAAAAAATAGAAGAGTATCAGCGAGGCTGGGCACCCTTGCCGCACTCCACAGAGGTATTCAGTGGGGTTGGAAACTTCATTTCCAACTCTAACTGCAATTTTCGGGGCATAATACATGCCCTTGATCATATTGAGGAGTTTGCCCCCAATGCCCACTGATCGCAGTTTATGCAGTAGGGCCATGTGGGGGACCCGGTCGTAGGCCTTGCTATAGTCGATATAGCACAGCCATGTTTCC
>LSSN01002031.1:0-32444 GCA_001970855.1 Smittium culicis
TGGGGCCCTCTATACAAAGCTATACATAAAGTACACCACGAATTCACAGCACCTTCAGGGATTGCCACTGAATATGCTCATCCGCTGGAAACACTCGTTTTTGTATTCGGTGTCATGCTCGGACCGCTTTCGTTCTGCTATTACTTTGGAAATGTACACGTTATCTCAATGTTTTTCTGGATAACATTTAAACTATGCCAGTCTGTTGAGGCTCACTCTGGTTACGATATTCCATTCACAATTAGCTACTTCTTCCCTTTATGGGCCAACCCTGACCATCACGACTACCACCACATGGCTTTTGTAAACAATTTTGCCTCTTCTTTCATTATTTGGGATAGATTGTTTGGAACAGACACCAAATACCAGAATTACAGAAATAAGAGACTAAATTCAAAGAAAGAACTGCCAGAAGTAGATTTAATAGAAGCTTTCAATCTCAAAATCAAAAAAATCATCAAAACAATTGAGAATATCAGCAAATTGTAATTCAACTAGATTCCATCTGATATAACCCTTTAAATACTCGCACCTTTACCGCTTATTATAATCCAGTTTTATTTTTGTACTATAATTTCCTTTTCTATATACCAATAAATATTTTTAAATTTAAACTCGAAAAAAAGTTACATATTTTTGTTAAATCAAAGTTAATAATATAATGATTTACTAAAAATGTAAAATTATTAATAACTACTGTGTATAGCGTCACTAATATATTAATACCACATAAATCGCCTGATTAAACAAGCAAAAATCCATATCTATATAATTGATAGTATTAAATCATTTAATAACGAAAAAATTTAACCAATAAATCGCCAAATACGCCTCCAGAGTGTATAAATACGGAGTCGATTTATAGTTTCAACATGAGTTGAAAATTTAGAAACCTTTAAATGTACTAATTTTTTTTTTTTTATAAATTAAAGTTGTTTTTTAAATATTTAATAGCACCGTAGCTCCCGAACCACATTATAGTATGTAATTATCAATCGAATAAGACTTTTCTCAGATAGATAAAACAATTCAGATAGTTTTTATTGTTTAGTTTATAGCACCGATTTTCTATTATATTTATATTTTTATCGACTAGTTCGACGCATTTATATATTTTATTTCTCGCAGTAAGCCAGATTTGAATACGGTGCATATTTCAGCTATTTCACTACAGCTGAAACTGAGTAATAAAAAATAATAATAATGAAATTATCATATCATAATTATCTCGAATAAAATAAGCAGACGATCCTATTGTTTTATACTTATAATGCAGTGGATTAAATTGCTACGAGAAAATCTTAAAACTCAAAAATATTTATTGGTGAAAAGCTCTTAGTATTGTCGTCGAATAGATTAAACTGATTTTTTAAAATAAACTCTTTTAAAAACTTATAAAAAATCAAAGAGTGTAAAAGAAAAAAATAGTTTAAATGATAATTATTAGTGCACTTAAAAAAAGGCCTATTTTTAATAATTGAAAACGATAATATTAAATTAAATTATTGATTGCTGTATTCGTGGGGTTTAGAAACATAATATTCTTTGTATTTAGTATAGCTTTTATTCGTAATAAAAATAAGCAGTGTAAAAATTAATAGACTTAAATAACAAGCCCATACAATATTTTTTTATAATATTTAGATAATTTACTGATGCAAAAAAAAAAAAAAATTAATTAAAAAATTCGCCTATTAGCTCAATTATTTATATATACAAGTAATATTTATTAACTAGATATATCAAAATATTTATATAATAATTTTATTTTATTTGAAAAAATCTTCGTGTAATCAATATTGAATGAAGCGAATCGGAAACCTTTTTGACATATCCGCAATAAATTTTGCCATAATAAAATATTTATAAAAATTTTTACAGTTGGAATAATAATTGAAAATTTTGTTGAGTATTATTGAGGTTAATTATAACGGCTTTATATATCTGATAATTATTGACCATTTTAAAAGTATTTTAAACCCAATAGACCCAGTTTTATAGCTTGAGTGACAAAAAAATTCTTTCTTTTATAGTTAAAAAAAGTTATTTTTTTTAAAAATAATAAAACAATAAACTTTTTTTCTAAATTAATATCAAATGACATAACTATATATTTATAATCAGTATAAATATTCATAGCCCTTTACTTTATATGCTATTTTTTATTTCAGGTAAATATTTATATTTTTTTCTTAATAAAAACTATAATTTAATAATATTTTTATTTTATATTTTTTATTGAGTATGACTAATAATTATATTTGATAAACAAGTTGTTTATTACGTTTTTAATTTGTTTAATTTCTCCACAAATATTCTAAAGTTGAAAAAAAATTGCATTTTTATCATGGTATCTAAATAATATCAATTTTGTATAAAACTGGCCTGCTTGAATCGGTTTGTTTTTTATTATTTTTAAAAAAGATAGTAAGAGATTCAAATGTTGATGTTTAATTTTTAAAAAGAATTTATTAGATTGGAGCTATTATTAAGGTATATTTAGCAATATTTTCCCTTTACTTTTCCTAGATGTTTAAAATTAGTCTAGGATTTTTGTTTTTGGCTCAATAGTAAAAGCTTGAATAAAATATTTTGATAATATATTTTTCTCAATTTTATTGTAAAAAAAATTCGTATTGATTAAAGCTTGGAAAATTTAAGCTTTTTAATAGTTAAAAAATCAATTATATAACTTGGTGTTTTACTAATAATTTTTATAGTATTTATATAATTATGATAAGATTATGTAATAATGTAATGATAATAATATAGCTAAACACAAAGAGCAACCCTAACACAAAAAATTCCATTAAGAAGTATATCCTATGCATAAAAAATACTTACAGGATTTGTTCATATGCATAAATTTTTTAAAAAAAAATCATTTTTTTTGTTGGATATTTCCTATTTTCTTTTTAAAGGTTTAACCTATTCTTGGTCGTATTTATCTACGATAAATTATTTTATAATATTTTTTATAATAATTAGAGGCTATTCGGAAATATTTTTTACGATAATTTATATAATTCCCTATGTTGTTTTATATTTTTTGAGCCCAGTAAACTAAGCGGAAATAAAAATTTTTGTTATAATAATAAAAATTTTTTTAATATATTTTTTCGATATATAAGATTTTTTTAATCATTTTCATAATATTTATAAAAGTTCGCAGAGTAGTTTAATCAATGAGCATAACTAATACTTTCATAAGCTGAAGAGAAAATAGAAAACAAAAGAATATGGAACGAAATGAAATTAAGGGAAAAGGGAAAAGGGAAAAGATAAAAGGGAGATTAATATCTCTGATTCATATTTCATTCTCTGTGAATTTTTCGTTTTATGTTTCAATTGAATTAAAAAAATACAACTTTGGATTGGATCAAATATTTCGAAATTAACTAAAAAGAAAACTTTTCAATCTATAAAAAATAACAAGCTTTATTAAAAATGGTGAGAATGGTGTACATTAAAACAGAGTCACATACTATATCGAGGATATTTGAACTCAAGTACTAATATTTAAACTAAATCAGATAGGATTAAATATAAATTTAATGGATAT
Source organism: Smittium culicis (assembly GCA_001970855.1). NCBI lineage: Eukaryota > Fungi > Kickxellomycota > Harpellomycetes > Harpellales > Legeriomycetaceae > Smittium > Smittium culicis. The sequence goes on from LSSN01002031.1 coordinate 3,563, forward strand.
AATATTGACAGTCTCACATACTTCTGAGGCTCTCTCTCTCTCTCTCTCTCGGAAGAATTATTACTAAACATATCAGTTTATTTTTTAGTTTAATTGATAGAACTACTGATAATATTTAATTATGAGCCATAATATACTAAAGAGTAAAGAGTACCTAAAAACTTGAAAATCGACTATTTAAAAACTTGAAATATTAAAAATAATTACGCTAATGATAGACTTTGAATTTAACATTTTACATTTATTTAATTATAAAATCTTCAAAGCCCAAAAAAATTTCTAAATATTAATACATATACAATAAATCCTTGATCGAGAGTAAAATAGATGGAAATAACCAAAAACATACCGTAGTAGTCAATTTTTTTAAGAGTAAAAACTTTTTTGGTAGTAATAATTTCTTAAAATTTTTTTTAGTTTTGTGTTTTATTCCTGATGATACTTTCGTTTTGATAATAAATTTACATTATATTTGTAGTAGTGTCAAATTATCTCACCACTACAAATATTTCGATTCAAATAATACTAATCATTGGATAATATTAAAACTATACAAAGAACATCTATAAATACAAAGAAGAAACAAACTAGCCAAGTGAAAAATAATAATACTATTTAAAAGTTACCTTTAATTTTATTTTACATAGAGCGTCTATTTTCGCCTAGAGAATATGAGAAATTGACAAGAACCAATAATCTAACAAATGCGCTGATCTATATGGATATAAAAGTAAATTATTTATTTTTCCACATATTTTTAAATCGAACAAAGAAAAGAAAAATGTAGCGTTTAAGTTTTGGTATATAAAGAATTCTAAACGACGAATTTGGAACGCTCTCAAAAAAAGTGGAAAGGCAAAAAATTTCAAAAATTCTATCTCTAAATATTAAATAATTTTCAAATTCTCAATAAAAACTCTTTAGAGTAAAAAGCACTACGCTTATTAGTTCATTTAATATATTTTTTCGTTCGAAGCTCAAGTCTTATAAAAAAATTTATTAGTATTAAAAGTCTGTTTCTCGATTTTTATTGAATTGCTAATCACTTGATCTACCTAAAAAAAAAAAAGGAAGCATTAAAAGCTTGCTAATTTTTTTTATATTTTTAGATAAAACTCTAAAGCTATAGCATTTAAAATTTCATTCACTTATAAATTCTTGATTGAATATAAAGATATATTATATTTGCGACTATATATTATTCATAAAAACTGAAAGTTTCAAAGTCAGTACTATTAATATTCAATACTTTTTACTGATAAATACTCATATTATTATTTATATTCTTCATTTAAGTATCTCAAATAAATTATCAACTTTATTATAACTTATGGTTCATAATGTTATTTTTATAATTAATAAAACTCGTCGATTAAAGACTTTTATTTTAAAATTAGATCAATTTTTATAGAAATTCAATAAGCTTGCATTCGATTCATACTGGCTACAAAAGTAGAACTAGCTCTCAGAACTTACGATGTATAATTTATTGTTTCAGATTTTACAAAATTAAAGCTCGTACGAGAATGTGACGAAATTATGCCATTTTCTTCAAATTTTTATTTTGCTGATAGCTTTTTATGATTTTGAAAAGCTTTAAAATCAGCTAGAATTACTAAAGCGGATTAAAATAATTCGCTTTAGTCTCGGATTTAATGCTTGTAGAAGGCAAAGAATAATTTAATGTTTTACTTTGTAATAAAAATATATTCTATTATTAAATAAAAAAATTATGGACGATAGAGAGGTGATTTAATTTTGAATAGAAAAAATTTACTTAGGAATTCTTTATAATTTTAATTGAAATAATTAATATTAAATTACCTCGTTTTAAATTCAACGAGTTACATCAAATATTCGCAAACTTTTAAAATAAATTCTTAAATGAATTTATTTTGTCGTCGTATCGCCTATCTATATTATATAATAGCTAGGATTAGTAAGAATAGAATCATGAAAATAATAATCAGTGCTCAAAAGAAAGAGGAAAAATAATAATAAAAGTAAGAAATAACCAAAAAAAAAAATTCAAAAGACAAAAGTATATAAAAAAAAGTAGAAAGAATATATGTTCCTAACCTTCTTGTGGTGTTTTCCTTGTTTTTAAACTTAATTCATTACCTTACCTTATATTTTTATTAAAGTTTTATTTTTATACAACTAAGAAGCGTCAATAAATATCAATTTATTGACTAAAATTAATTAACGTATTAATTACTAATTAAGCGCTTATGAATCAAAACGATCTGACACTACCAAACTCAAGCAACTGTTTTAATATTTTATATTTGAGATTATGTTAATTAAAGGTTTTTTTATTATTGATTATAATATAAACTAGATAAATCTTTATTTTAAAAAAAAAAACTGATCCTTCAAAATGGAAGGGCCATCTACCAATTTATATCTGTTCAAAATCACTGTTCTATTTCCCACTTATTATATATATTCTTAAAAAAATACATAAAACACAAGTAAAATACTATTAGTAGAATTTTCGCTTATGGAACACATTTAATAATCTTAGTGTACCAGTTGTTATTTAATATGAATATCACTATTATAATTTATTTTCTATTTAAATAATAATCATAAACGACACTATTGCCAATAAATGTTTTTATCGGCATTCAATATCACAAAATTTTTACCCTTTCTATTCGGTAGACTATTTTTGATCAACCAAATATAGCTAAGTGTATTCAATAAAAAGAATATAACTTCGATTCCTTTGAGTCTATTGGTTTATTGAATAATAAATTCAAATATTTTTATTATTTCTAAGTGGATAAAAAAACAGTTAATCATTTTATATAAAGTGGTTTAGCGGGAAAACGCTAAGTAGAAATTAAAGTTTAACAAAATGTATATATTTTATAAACCAAATTGAAAATTCGGGTGTAAAATTTAAATTAAATTCCCAAAATTGATTCATTGAGTTTTTAATAGATGTATTCATTGATTTATATTTAAAATATAGAAATAAGGTATCATATTATGCTTGTGATTTAAAAAAATTTTTTACAAGTTTAGTTTGCTCTAAATATTTTATCAATACAATTATTTATCAAAAATTTCTAATATTTTGAAGTTATAGTGTAATATTATTGATTTAACCATTTCACGTCCAACACTCTTTGGCAAAATGAATTTATTGATTTGCCTATGATTATTAATAAAATTTACTATTTGCTATTATTTAAAAAAAAATCAACATTTCTTAGAGCCTCGGAATTAAATTATATTAATTTAACGCTGTTAGTTATATCTAGTAGACTGATTTAAGTCTACCACGCGGAAAAGGGTTAATAAATACTAATTATTCCTCTCCGTCTCAAAGAATTTTAGAAAATCGAATTTATTGATTCGTTCAAGATTCATCGTCATAATATTATTTGATACTATTATATTATAAACCAATAAAATTTTGAGCCTTGAATTAAATTATTTTAGTTGAATTTAGTTGACTATTTTTGGTATTATACACAGTCTACCAGCCGTAAAAGAGCAAATAACTGGTTTACTTTGATACCATAGTAATGGAAATTATGATACTAATGGAGATATTTTTTAATCCTTCAAGTCAGAAGTGCATATTTAATGCATTTGATCGTTTTTTGCCCATAAATTACAGCCATTTTTTCATTTTTTTCATTTTTTCAAATTCATTAATAATACGTTAGACTAAATATCAAATCCATATTTGATGAATTAGACTTTTTTTTTTATTTTACAGAAAAAAAAATAAGAAATTTTTTTATGGCTCGAATTTCCATTTTAAAAAATAAAATAAAAAAATTAGTAAAATATTTCAATATTTCACACACTCATTTTCTATTATATATTTCAATGTTGTTTATACCATATTATTTTTTTAGAGCCCAACAGAGCTCTGCAAAAGTTTTAAATGCTTTTATGGTACCTACTTTATAATAAATTTTTTTTCTTTGCTAATTTTTTTTATTTAATTTACTATCTTATTTTCTTTTTTCATCCATTCTACTTTGTATTTTATTGTTCTGTTTAATTTTCTTCTTTTCGCTCTATTTCAGTTCCACTTCTTTCCAATCTAATTTTTTCTCGTTTTATTACATTTAATTAATGATATTTTTTCCCCCTAGTCACGAATAGTATTTCAAATTAATTCATAGCTATTAAAAACAAGCTTAATAAACTACTTATCGAGAATTTACCAAACCTAATCACGAATATTCAATAAAAATTAAAGATTCGATTATACTTGTATATTAACGCAGCTTCGAATTTCAAGATATGATGAACAAATATTTACAAGTACAATAAGCTTTCTATTTACTTAGATAATTGTTAAGGATTAAATTATTACATACTGTACTTAATATGATTCATGTTTATAATAAATAGGTCTGAATATTATCTATTTCTACACAGATATTAATATAAATATATTTAACTTATTTTTAAATTAATGTCACTTTTGTGTTTATACATTAAATATTGTAAGCTTAATTATTATAACAAAAAATAATAAAACAATTTATAAAACATCTATATCTCACTCGTCAATTTTTCTTTTTCTTTTATCACCCGATGTTTAAAAAATCTCAAAGTATTTTTTATGAATTTTAAATGTAAAAGATTATTCGTTGACTAAATTAAAGCTATTTTTTAGCTTAGTAAAAACAGGAATAAGATTTTCTTTGTTACATCTTACACACGCAAACGTAGTTATTTTGCATACTCCTTCAATTTTACATACTGGAAAATGTCACAATATGTATAATTTTATATTTGATGCAGTTATTTTAAATTTTTTTTGTCTTCTTAATAACATGGTCCGAGATAAACTTTTTGGTTTTGATGTTTTATTTTAAATTTTTCTTTTTTAATCTCTTTTGTATTTTTTCTATAAAAATCATAGCTTCTTATATCAACCATTTGGGATGCTAATTCTTCAAGAAAGATTACATGGGATAAATTTTTAAGCCTATATCTTTTATTTTTGTGATATTCTTTTCAGAGAATAGAAGCTTTTTGCACGATAGGTCAAATAGACAAAGATATATGCATTCATAACATTTTCTAAAATTCTAAGATCTTTGCGCAGAATATCTTGACAGTATTATCTGGTAATTTCTATCAACCCATCTACTTACTTTTTGGAATTAAAAATTTCAAGTTCGGAGCTTGAATTTTTAAAATATTTTTATTATATTTTCTCTTTACTAAAAAAATTTCATTGCTAATTCCAGTAGATTAAAATTTTACAGGTTTTTGAGTATAACCAAGTAGCTTCACAAATTATCGGAATTTTCAAACATTTTGAAAAAATATTTTTACCTCTTTATGTATTTATTTTTGATCTTTTTAGGATTATCACTATAAGATAACCTATCTTATTAGGCATAAATTTTTTATACAGCGTAAAATTCTCGTGTTGAAAATTGATCAAATAAAGATAGAAATGCATAATATCTGCCACAATAAATAATCCTCTTTGTTCCATTATTCATTAAAAATATAATAGATTTCTTAGTAGCGCGCTTGGATCTGTTATTGAATTAAGATAATTTGTGCCTTTAATTTTATTTAAACCACCTCCCCTGTTTAAACTTCAAAATGATGAAAACGTGCACTTTCTACGTCTGAAACCATCTTGAGTTTAGCACCCCATTTTTTTGGGGGGGGGGTGGGGGTTGTATACTCGTATTGGAATGCGCCTGTTACGATTAGGTAAATAAGCTTCATCATAGTTTATTCCAAAGCCAATTTCTAACAAATTCTGAAATTTTTATTCAGTTCTTCGATAAAAAACTTAATTTTCCAACAAATTTCATTTATAATCTCAGAGCTCGGGTTATCCGAAAAATGTAATATACTTAAAATGTATTAAAAGATATTTTTTGTCATAAAATCACCAAATGAACTCGAAAAAATTTGCCCTTTATTTTATCGGTCCAATTTGTGTTTAATTCCCATTCTAGTAGTTTTTAGAATGTGTGATAATAGTAACCCATAAACGAAGATTAATTCTTCCACTGAAACAAGCTAATTTTATATTTCTCTATATATTTTTTCTTATAGATTACACGATTTTGATCTGAATACTAATTTTTTTAATAGCCATTTTCTTATTAAAGCTAATTTTAAGCAATAAAAGAATATCATCTAAAGGTTAATTCATAAAAATTCCCGCAATAGAAGTGATATATACCTACTCAAAAAAATAATCATTTAGAGTATCTATTTTATTATTTTCAGATGACCATATTAGAGAATTTAGAAATCTCTTTTGCTAGTTTTTAACGGAGCAAAAAGACGAATCTGATTGCAGTGATAGATTTTGCTCATCTATTCTATCACATGTATAATTATGACAACAATTTGTATTATCTTTAAAATTCTCGATATTTCCAAATTATCTTGGCCTAATCTTGAAAAAGAGATAGAATTATACCGATTTTCTATATTTTCATCCTCGTATCGCTACCTGAATTTAGCACCTCCAAATAACCTGGTCCACTATTCCATTAATTAAATTATATTGGCTCAGACCCTGAGTTTACATTAATTCTTAAATTTTTGGCTCCTAAAACTTATAGTATAAAATTTGATAATTATTATTATTAATTTAGCTACATAAAAATCGATTATCACCCGATAAATGTTCAGTATAATCTTATTTATCAGAGAATAAATATTTTTAGCAATTCTGTTGAATTTCGTACACTTCCAAATCAGAATAAATAATATTATTACATGGGTGCATATACCTAATATTGTTACTAAAGGCATTTTCACAATAATTATGATAACTTTATATGCTAATTTTATCAATCTACATTTCGATATCTGATTCTAAATTTGATTTTGGTTTTTCTGATATGTTATAAAAATTATAATTTTTGATTCCAGATTTGGTATCTTTATCAGTCAGCTTGATTGTGCTATTTATGATTATAAATGCACTTCAAATTTCGATCGAATAGTTTTTGTGAATGATATAATTTTCCCAATGATATGTAAAGTATCTAATCAGTCTTTAAATATAATTCTAGCCCTCCTTTCGCCGATAATTATAGCGTCAAACTTAACATTTTTGTTTAATTACTTACGAAATTTGTTCCATTTCTTTATTTTTATTATTTTTTGTTATGGAATTTCTTTTTTTTCTTTTTTTTGATTTTCAAGTATTTAAAACTTTAGTATAGTAGAGGGGTGATTTAATACTTGCCAAAATCGAACCTTATAAATAAATTAAAAACATAAAATATTTTTAAATAAACTTAAAATTAAAAATAGAACCACACTTGTATATAACTAAAGTATAAAGTTAGTTATTTTTAAAATATACTTCATGAATTTGATGATTATAATTTTTTATTAGATCAAAAATTATAATTTATTTTTAAAGATTTAACTTGCCCAATAACCAAAGTTAATTTTCCGAAAATTTAATTGGACAAGCAATTTTATCACTTTTTTACATCTATGACCTATTAAATTTGTAATATATAATAAATATAAATTTTACCTTTCCCAGGAAATATTTTTGATTTATATTTTCGTAATAAGCTTCCGCAGACCTATATTTTTATAACTAGAGGAAATATACTAATCGCTAAAAAAATGCTATTAGAAATAAGCAATTAAAAAATTCTACATCATATTTAAGAGCTAAAGATATGATATAATATAATGTCTTTAATTAAAATAAATTAGGATCAGTCTTTTTGAGCCTAATTTCCAAACTTGAATTTCCGTGTGAATTAATCTTTACAAATTATATGTTTTTGATGCATAGTTACTTACGACGAAATATATTATTTACCGTTTTTATCTGTAAGATAAAATTACTTTATGTATTGAAATTATCTTATTTTAATTAATATAGCTGATTAAATAAAATTTAATTATTACACTGCATAGAAATTGGTTACAGTAACATCATATTTTTTCATTTATTGAAGCTTCTCGACATACTTAAATAATGGATTCAACATATTGCTACAAGTTATAAATAATCATTTGATATGGGTAAAATATAAATTTCATTTCTTCATTAATAAAATAAGCTATTCTGTTTATCATCTCTCAATAGAATACTATTTAAGGTATACTATCAATAGCCACCATATTATAAAATTAATAACTACATCCAAAGAATGATAGGAATACAGTTTTTGTTTACTACAAAACGATGTATCTGATATTATATTTTAAATTTGAATTAGGTTAATCATTTAAAAGTTATAACGCTTTTTCCTACTAAAGTTTTGAACTTCGATTTTGTTATATATCTGATTTTATAATATTTATTATGATATGAACACATTTTAAGGTTCTAGAAAAAGCTAATAGAATTATTTTTTAGTCTTGAAAACTTAGACCTCGTTTTCTTAAATAGAAATCCACATCTATTAATACCAAAATCTTGATTATGTTTTAGTGTAAATCTTTTTCAAATAGTTCTAGCTCCTGATTATTGTATTTTATTTATCGCAGATACCAATATTTTTTGTCAGAAAAAAAAAAGTTAAAATGTATAATTGTTTAAAGCAAATCAAACTCGCTTTTGTGTACCATAAAAGTTGCTATCAACTCCCCCCCTCCCGAAACGTTCCTAAACTACTGATTAAAATAAAAGTTTATTTATTATTTATCACTTTATCATCTTATTTTTATAATTAGCTTCCTATCTTTACTTTTGCCCCATCTATCCCAAAATTATAAGACAAACAGTACTATTAGTAAGTTTTTTACTTATATGTTTTATTCTGTAAGTAATTAATATTATTTTTATTTGAAATTTCAAGGCTGTTTCTTTGTCTTTATTGAAAGAGCAGAGCTTATCTTCCAAGTCTTTTTTATTTACTTATCCCTCTTTTTTTAGGATATAATTTTTATTTTAATCATTTTTATATCGCCATCTTTTTTTCCCTTCTATCTTTAAATAAAATAATTACCATAAAACTACCTACTAAATCTAAACATATTTAATTTATTTCTATGAATTTTCATCGAATCATTTTATTGGGTAATATTCTAATCTGAAGATTTATATTGCTTAACACCGACAAGTATGCTAGAAATTCGTTGGCGATGATTTTTTTATTAATTGAGCTAAAATAATAAGTATCTATAGACTGGTATTTTATTATTTTTGAAGACTAAAATATATAAAAACTACAAATTAACATTAATTATCAATGATTTAGGTACATATTGTTAATAGCAGTATATAATAGTAGCTATTTGATTTAAATCGCTTGCCCTTAAATCCCCCTCCCCTCCTCCCAAATAAATACATATTTATTTTTGATCAAATTTTACTCCCTAACTCTTGGGAAATAGATTACTTCAAGTCCAATTCAGCAATGAATACGACGAGGAAAGATGGTTCAATATATACAAGAAATCAAAAAAAATAAAAATCAAGTAGAGAAACATCTTTTGTAGTTTAAAATAACAAAGGAATAAAATTTTTTTTATAACAGACTGAATTGACACTACTTTTCATTTTTTAACCAAACCCCTTAATAAATACTTAAAATTTGACTACTTAGAACGATTTCAAGCACAAATTATACCTTCATATTATTGAATTAGATGACTAATATTAAATATATTTTATGCATTTGAATTGTAAAAAATCTGGGAAAAAAAGGTTGATGTTATGTAAAAATAAAGAAAGCCAAATCAAAGGATTAATTAACAATAATTTGTATGAAAAACGTCTTGGATTTAATTAAAAAAAGTCGTGGAATTCACGAATATTTTACGAATACATCTTTTAAATTATGAAAAAGGTCTTAGTGCTATGAAAAATATGTTGTCTTGTAGAAAATTTCTTGGAAATTAATAAAAAAACTCGTTTTTAATAGTTAAAATCAATATTTATAAGAAAAATTCTAGATCATTTTAAATCTTTATATTATATATGAAACTTGATACACTTTAACTTTATATAAGTAAAATTTATCTTTTTGTAAATATCCCCTTATAAAATAAAAACCACAATAAAATTTTTTATAAAATTTATTTATATAAAACAATATTAATAAAAATAAATCTCGCGAAAATAAAATTATAAGCTAACATCTATTGTATAAATTTTGCGGAACTTTTGAAATGCGTAAAATATTCAAATTCGGGTCTAAATTTTGAAAAACTGACAAATCTCCCACAAAAAATTTTTTATGCCCATGTATGAAATATATGCCCATAAATTAAAAAAAAATCCCATAAAGAAAAAACAATCCTCATAAAATAAGAACAACTCCCACATAGAAAAATAATTGGAGATAAATGAAAATAATCAAAAAGTATGACTTCAAAAGACATAAAAATAAGCTAAAAGTTGTGAATAAACTATTGGAAGTAGATAAGTAAATTAAATATTTAATAAAAATTTAATAAAAACATATAAAATAACAAAGCCCATCCTAATAAAACAATAATATTCCAAATTTTACATCTAAATAACGCTAAAACGACACATGTCAAATGATAAATAAAGACATCGAGGTGAAGCAGATTCCATTTGATTCAAGACATTTTTAAAATCTCATATAATTAATAAAGCTCTAGCACCGAAAATAATGTATAACTAAAAGATAAATAGTAAACTATAAATTCATAAAAAAATCAGAAGCAAGAAAAAAAACCAGGAAACTTACCAAAAAAACAGTCAAAAACGTGCAACTGAAAACGAAATCAACAATGAGCAACGAAAAACTACTTCGAAAACGAGCTCCAAAATTAACATCAATATCTAATAATAAGAAATTGTCTTCAAAAACGTGCAACGAAAAATAGAAATAAATAACGAGCAAAAAACAATTTTCAGCAATATCGATCATCAAAAAATTCGATATAAATAACAAGCATCAAAACCCTAAATATACAACTAACAACTAATAAGCGAAATCTATATTTTAAAAAAAAAAATAGGCGCAGATCAATCAGTAGACAAAAAAATCTGTAACGAGCAGCAAAAAATAGCAGCTATAACCTGAAGCAAATAATAAAAAGTCAACATCGAGAAAGGTAAAATCGAAATCGATAACGAGCAAAAAAAAACATCAAATCGAGCAACATATTTAAACGTTTAATACGAGCAACATATTTCATCATTTATAACAAGCAATATATATCATTTTTTATATATCTCATAATAAAAAAATTTTTTCCTTTTATCCTAATTTCAAGATCACATATTTATACATTATTAAACTCCTTATACATTTCATCTAAATTTTACATAGAATTAAAATTCTGCAATTTTATTATTATCTTTATAAGCTTTTTTAACTAGGAGTTATTTTATTATATTGAATTAATCCTACAAAAATTAATTTTTTTAAAATTATTATTTTACGACCAATTTATTAATTATGGAGTCATTAAAAAGTTTAGCCGATGTAATTAATAATTCTTTCTTATCTAAAATTAAAAATACTGATTGACTGATATCATATAGCGTCAAATCTCTCAAAAATTTTTATATTAAAAAATGCGATAATTCTCGAGTTACAACTTTGTGTTAAGAAGAAAGTTGTGAATTTAAAATATCATATTGGAAACGTAAAGACTCGGTATTTTATTTGGAAAAGGATGCTAATAATATTTGCAATATCAATTTCCCAATATCGAGCGTATCTAATTTGTGTGATATTCTTACCTCCGAATATTTTGATATATGTAATTACAAAACCAGAGACGGTATAAAAAGAGTGCGCTCAAAATATGGCTTGTAAGTTGAATACAATAATACAGATAAAACTCTTAGAACACTCGATAAGACTGATAAAGTCTTCAGTAGTTCATCGTGAGGACCAATTTTATCTTATTTATATTGGATTATGACAAGTTATACTGGAACTGAAGTCATACTCAAACCTGAAAATGGAAAATTTGATTTTTTAATGATTGTTCCATATTCAACCCTTTCCCAGGCGGTAGAATATTTTTGGATGAATAATATAGCCAACTGAGTTCAATGAAAAACAACTAATTCCGAGGCCTTAAGCTACATTGGTATAATTCAAAATAAAAGCAAATAATAAAGAATCTTATAAATGAATATCGAATCAATAAATTCGCTTTTTTAAAGAGTGTTGGACGGGAAAGAGCTAAACAAAAATGCATTTCATAAGATGTTGCCTATTACAGGTCTTGATGGATTTCATACCAAAAATTGGCTCAAAATAATGATTCTAGTAGCTACAGGAATCGATTGAGATGACAAAATATTACCATTGGCGATTGCTGTAGCAGAAGCAGAAAATTTAAAATATTGGGATATCTTTACTAAAACTTATTACTTAGCTTTAAAATTAAATAAAGTTGATAATTTGGTGATAATAAGTGAAAGATAGAAAGAGCTTTCAAAAGCAGTTGAGATCAATATTCCAGGAGCTAAACATATTTATTGCGTATAATATTAAGAGAATAATACTAAATCAAATTTCAAGACAGATTAAAATGGTATAATTTGGTCAGCAGCAAAATCAGAAAAAAAAAGCATAGTTTATAAGCTTTATGAATAGTTGAGCTCAATAATGAACTTAATTTATAAATATCTTATAGAAATCCAGCATGAAAGTTATCCTAGGCCATTCATTAAAATACCAATAATTTGGGATGTTACTTCAAATATTTCAGAATCTATTGACGCATGGATATATGGTAAAATAATTGAGCCTCCTTAAATGATTATTTATCTATTTATTCGAAAATTAAATGAATTATTCCATGAAAAAAGGATAAAAACAGTAATATTAATGAACAAACCACAGTCAAATTAAGAAAAAAACTTGATGAAATACAAAAAAACGGAATGAAATTGAAAGCGTATAATTGCAACATCCCAGATGAGGTAGAGTTTCGATATTCTTCAGGATTCAAAATAAAAAAATCTTTTAATGGTTTATTAAAAAATGCTTATGAAATTTACCATCTGAGTTTGGATGTCCGTGTGATCAAATTTATGCTCAAGAAAAATAAAAAATAAAAATCTTTTTAGCTATTTAAATAAAAAAAGTTTACTTATAAACATAAGACATAAATTGGATTTATTAATAAAGTTGATTTGCATAATATTTCACAGAAACAAAAGCTGCACATGAAGTTTCGATCCTGATAAAGAACAAAAAACATAAAAGACTAGCGTCAGTTGGAGAGGAAACAAATAAAATTTAATTTAATTGAAGGTATTGAAAATAAAAAGGACATTATATAAGAAACAGTAAAAAAATTAAAGGTGCTTTGAAATCACGTGAGATCTACAAATAATTTTTTTTGGAATATTTGAAGAATAAAAACAAATCATAAATATTGATAAAACTAATATACTGATAATGAAAATAAATCATTTAATTGAAACCTTGAATTCAAATAAAATATTGATAAATAGCTTTATTTTAATAATCATCATTTATTTGAGATTATACTAAATAAAATATATTTAATATAATTAACAATATGACATAAATAAAACATAAAATTTGAAATTCGATAATATATTTAAAATTGAATATATTTAAATTAAATTATAAAATAAATAATTTCTTCTGAAATTAGAATCTCAAATATATATTGAGGTATTAAAATGAATTTGAAAAAGTAAATAAATAAGTCAATATTTTTGATTAGCACTGATTGATGATTCTATTGTAAACAATATATTAATTTGATGATTGAAATGTTAAGATTAGTTTGATAATATAAAGAATTATAAGTACAGATAACTGGATAAGTTATAAAGCTCTATTTGAAAGAATTATTCAGGTAATTTTATGGCTACCGAATAAGAACTATGATATAAATCTAGAATATGATGATAATTTTAACATAATATTGTAAATATTTTTTTTAGCTTATAATAGAAGTATTATCTTATTAATCGCATTTGAACCTAAATTTTTTCTGCTTGTATTCGATTATAAAATTATTAGCTAATATTCGATGAATAATTTTTTCGCTCGATATTGATTAGTTTTTTTTTTTATTAAATATATATTTTTTTACACTATTTGAAGTTGTTTATATTTGATCGTTATTCATTTCTATTTTTCGTTGCACGTTTTTGAAGACAATTTCTTATTATTAGATATTGATGTTAATTTTGGAGCTCGTTTTCGAAGTAGTTTTTCGTTGCTCATTGTTGATTTCGTTTTCGGTTGCACGTTTTTGACTGTTTTTTTGGTAAGTTTCCTGGTTTTTTTTCTTGCTTCTGATTTTTTTATGAATTTATAGTTTACTATTTATCTTTTAGTTATACATTATTTTCGGTGCTAGAGCTTTATTAATTATATGAGATTTTAAAAATGTCTTGAATCAAATGGAATCTGCTTCACCTCGATGACTTTCTTTATTTATCATTTGATATGTGTCGTTTTAACGAAATTTAGATGTAAAATTTAGAATGTTTTTGTTTTTTTAGGATGGGCTTTGTTATTTTATATGTTTTTATTAAATCTTTAATTTACTTATCAACTTCCAATAGTTTATTCACAACTTTTAGCTTATTTTTATGTCTTTTGAAGTCATACTTTTTGATTATTTTCATTTATCTCCAATTATTTTTCTATGTGGGAATTATTCTTATTTTATGAGCTTTTTTTTTTCTTTATGGGATTTTTTTTTAATTTATGGGCATATATTTCATACATGGGCATAAAAAATTTTTTGTGGGCAATTTGTCGATTTTCTCCTAAATTTTATCAATCATTGTAATTTTGAAATATAAATAGGTTTTCAAGCTTATAGATGTACTGTGCAATATAATGATCGCAAATTAATATAGAAATGGTATAGATAGAAGATGTATTTACGTAAGCTGAAGCTCTGTTATCTAGATTTACCATAGTTCCAAGTTATTAATTATTATTAACATCGAGTGACGAACTCATTCAAGAGCTTTATAATCTTTTTAATTAATGAGTCTACAAAAAATAAATATTTATAATTTGTATTCAACATAGCTAAAATTATTTTTTATTTGAATTTACTACTAACTTATAAAAATTATAAAATAGAAAATAAAAAAAATAGAAGAAATCGAGACATGTATTAAGAGGTATTTTTATTTTAGGGTGTTGAAATACAATAAATAAAATTTCATAATTATATATTTTAAATTAACTTCAAATAGCCTCAATTAAATTATATTATCGGCGTTAAAAATTTACAGTTGGTTGTTATATTGCTTTATATTTTTTGTTTTTACATCAAGTAAAATCTTAAAATAAAAAACACAAATTTCATAGAGGAAAATTTTTATATAATATAGAAGAAAAAAAATTCTTATTTCTCATTTTCTAGATTTCGAATGTAAGAAAAAAAATTTTTTTGACGATTCAATAAATGGAGAATTCGTGTTCAAAGAGATGTCTAGGTTAGATTTTAAATAAAAATATAGTTATACTGAAGATAAATAATTTATCTATTTTATATTATATTTATAGATTAATAGTTCCTTTTTGCTAACCTTGAATATGTATAATGATATATACTGAAAGTGGTATTTTAATAAGTGATATTTTACTTATTAGATGAATTTATATTTATTCTGCGTTAGAAACAATGAAATTTTTTTTCCTGCTGTCTTTTTCAATTTTAGAGCTATAGCTTGTACAATTTTTTGAATTAAACCCATAGATAGAGTCATACCTATCATTTTTTACAGCATCTCTTTGGTATTCTGTATTTAAAAAAATTTCTTTTTGGATATAATTTTTCTCTGTGTAATTGCTATAAATATAATTCTTCATTGATATTTTGCCTAATTTAATTAAATCTTGGTAGTCAACATTTATATCAAACTTCATCAGAAATAGCATCTCAATTTCAAGCGAGTTCAGCTCTAAGCAAGGTATACCACCTATTTTTGCATAGGTTTTGTTACTAAAAAACACATCTGATAAAAACTTGTGTGAAATGACAACTGCAGTAAGTAAAAACCTATGAATGTTGTAAGAGTTAATAAAAAATCCTGAGAATAAATGTGTTTTTTCGTCAGATTTATCGTACCCTTCGCTATCATCTGAATCCATTCCAGAAACAAAATATCTACTATTTTTGTTAACTACATAAGTTTTTGACCCACAGTCTATTGGGTTTGGATATTGTATTCTATAGCAATGTTCTTTTTTGTACCCTCTCCTTTGACTCAGTTCATGAACAATCTTTGATATCTTAATAAAATATAAAAGAACTGATAATAGAACTAGTGGTTCTATTTTTATCTGTTCAGCTAGTTTAAATAGATAATCAGTTATTGATACTTCTGGTATTGATCGTGAATTAAATGGCGTTATGATTATGTTTCCTGATTTTTGTAGCTTTTTGTCGTTTTTGTTAACTAGATTTGTTATTAAGCTACCCATCAAAATTACAATATCCCTTATCTTCGATTTTTCAATGTCAAATCCATTTTCAATCAAGTTGTTGCTAAGAATACATTCCATTTTTTTCAAGTGACCCATTTGAGGCTACGAGTTTATCGTCTTTATTTAGTGTGTTTATTTATTTTAAAGAACAGGAGAGAGGGCTATTGTATAAGGTCCTATTTTATTCTTGCGGTTTATTTATAAGCTTTTCTTCTTTTTTTTTGTATTTTATTTATAGTCTATGATATTTTAGGTATTTAATCTTTTCTACCAGTTAATAAATATAGCTATTTTCTAGCTTTATATTCAAATATTTATTTTTGTATTACTAGTTAAAAAAAGCAATACGCTTTAAATGCTAGGAAAAATATGGTTTTATATGAAACTCTGGGATAAAAAAAATCCTAATTAATGGTCAATTGTAAATAGAAAATGCTACCCGATAAAGAATGAAATATTTGTATCAAAAATGGAGCTTTAGTTTACAAATATATATGATATGGAAAAATCCAATTTGAATTTTATTTTTTGAAATATATTATATTCTATCCTGATCTCTCACACACACTCTCTCTTGATTTAGTTGAGATGAGGCTTGCAGGTATATTTACAGTTTCAAATAATGATTCTTGTTTTATTTATTATAAAATATTCTATTTTTGATGTGTATTTTTTAAAACTAAACATCTACATATATCCTATTTTTATGTTATTTTATAAGGATATTGAGCATTAAACCGAGTTTTAATTTCAAAAATATTTGGTTATATCTGAAATTAATTCATTTTATCATATTATAATAATATGCAAAATTTTATATTTGGAATAATAAATAAGTTTAATAATTGAAATGGAGATTTTAAATTGTATATTGTAGATGATAGATTTATTATCTAGTAACGTGAAAATTTTCTATAATATTTGAGCGATAAAAAATTAAAATTTAAATTTAAAATACTTAAAAATAGTTTTTAAAAATTATTCAATACTTCAAAAATGAATATTTTCAATATTGAAACACGTGCGTTTTGAAATAACTGCAAAAACATAAATAAAATAAACGAAAAATTGAAACTATTTGAATAAAAACCACGGATTTGCTATCTTTTTATCGTATATAATAATCAATAGGAGTTATAAAAACTGTTATTAAAAAATAATATTAATAATAATTGTTACAAGCCTTCTCCGTATGTGGAAGCTATTATCGAATAATTATTTTTACCCCGGGATGATATTATTGGTCAAAAAATTCATACTAATATTAATCAATATTATTTTTTTATTACCTACGTCACAGTTTCTTTTTCTAATTATTAAGTTCAGCTGAAAATGCGTATACTATACTGAATTATTGTAGAATTATTTTTAGAATAATTTATAAATTTAATTATATGGTTCAAAATGATTAATTATATTATAATTTTTTAGTTATTACGTTATGTTAAAAAAGTACCAATAACGAATTTTATGGAACCAGTCTGATCATTAAGTGGCTTAATGTTATTAAATCGTCATATTACTATCCTTGTAATAGAAGGGTTTATTTCTTGTCAGAAAAGTATTTAAAATAAAATAATTGGCTAATATTTTATTTTGTTTTATTTTTACTATTTTTTTATCTTTTTCCGGGGCCAACACTGCTAAACTTAATAATAATTAATAATTAATAATTAATAAGTATAAAAAAATATAAGCTATTGGGTGTATTTTTTTCAATATCCAACAATAAATTATTATAATTTTATATTAATTTAACAGTTTTTCATTTGGTTGGATAGTTTTGGTAATTCAAAAAAAGCCAATCGCCCCTGAAAGGGTTAATATGGCATTTAATCAAAATATTAATTCAATAAAAAAAATATTAATACATCTGATGCCAATAAATTAAAGTTAGCACATAAATATCAAATATTTTAATACTCAATATAGCTGATAGCATTTATTGATAATTAGTTATTGATGGTATGTGTTTGGCGTGGGCGTAGGCGCTTGGGTATGAAGCTTTAATTGATGTGTTAAATTAACTTTTCCGTAACAATAATTTAGCTCGCGCATTAAAATTTAGTGCGCTTATATTAAAATCATTATTTATTTTTTTTAAAAAAGCTAATTTATTCAATAAAAAAAACGTATTTTTATTACAATAGTAAAATTGCAATATTTAATCTCAGATATCATCATTTTTTTATCTCAGCACTTTTATGCTCAGTTAAAATAATACTTACTCAATTAAGTGTCTAATACCTTATACAGATAGAAATTTTAATCCGATATATATTTATATTTAGCACACCATTTGGTGACAATTAAAAATATGCGCACATGGTGAACTCTATATAAACTGAACACATCAAGTAACTAACATAGCAGTGAATAAAATTTCATATCTGAATGTTACCCAATAAAAAAAATGCTTATTTTAACTCCTTCAGGGGCGGTTGACTTTGTTTTTTTGAACTATCAAAAATATCCAACCAAATGAAAAACTGATAAATTAATAAATTAATATAAAATTATAATAATTTATTATGAATATACAAAATTAGCCCTATAAAAAATTATTTTAAATAGGCTTATCCAATTATGATTTTTAAATAAGTTTAAGAGCGTCGGCCCCTATAGGGTTATACAAATAACACTTTAAAAATAAATCAAGTAAATATATGAATTAAAAACCTTTAAAATTCAGCCAACGATTTAATCAAAATTTGTAAAAAAGTGCTTGCTTCGTTCAGAATTTTCTATACATTAGTGCTTTTATCAAAATGTAGAATATTAAAAACTTAATATATTCAAAAATAAATACGCTGTGATTTTAACCCTTTTCCGGAAAGTAGACGTTTTTTAATATACCTTATATAGCCAACTGCATTCAATAAAATAATATAATTAAGAGACTCGATTAGATATTGGTTTAATGTAGTATAGCAGCAAATAATACAATTTCTGATAAATTACAACTTGACCAGTAAAAGAAATTTTTAATGAATGTTAACCAGAAAGGGTAAAGGTTAGAAAAATATAATTCAACCCCCCCTCCCCTCATCATTCTGATATCCAATGATATTACAAATTTAAATACTGCAAAATTCACTAAAGCGTTGCTAAAAGGAATATGTGGAGTTATATTTTACCATTGGCTTAATTAACGCTTTTAAAAAAACCATAGTAAATACCGAATCTTTATAAAATAAGACCTGTGATCAATATAATGTTTTATTTTACTATTTATTCGATTAAATTTACATTAAAAAACGTCAAATGATCGTTAAACTGCTATATATTTTTTTGAATTACTCTCCACATTCTAAAATTTTAATTTTAATGAGAGAAAATTGAAAAAAATAAAATCATTTCATTAGGTTTAATAAATCTGAGTCAGTACAATGGTTTTGGTTTGAAATTATAGTAATACTTGCATTTGGAGAGGAAAATATTGTAAAATATAAAAAAAATTTCGATTCAGTTATTCAGTTATTCATTTCTATCATTTCTATCATTTCTATCATTTCAATTATTATGAAATCATTTTATTTAGAAGAGAATTTTAATCAATCAAATAATAACAATACTATTATTTCTTTTACTAGTTTCGATTCTGAAAAATAGCGTTTCACAGTTATGATAGTTAATTATTTAAATTTAGTAAAACTATTTTCTTCTTGTATTATAACCAAATCCAAAAAAAAATCGCTTATAAGTGGCTTATAAATTAGACTTCGCTTCATTTAGTTGAATTGTGAATAAAACATTTTGTGGTATGATATATAAAATCTTATAGCCTAACCAATATAATATTCTATGAAATATTATGTAGTGCAGGTTGTTGAAATTATATTGTAAATTATAATGTATTTACGCATTATACAACACATTGATATTAGTTTATATTTAATATTTTTATAAAGAAATTTGAATAGTAACATATTAGATAGTCCGCAGATAAAATTAAAGGTCAATTATTGAAAAAAAAGTTTTTATTTAATTAGTATTGATATGTTAACTACTCAATAGTCCAATATAACCCTACTACAAAGCTTGAATAAATATTTATTCGCATATACAAATTATTATACTTTTATAAAAGAGTATTCAAAAATAAAATAGAGAATTTATATCTCTAAGCAGACAATTTTATCGACTCTTAAAATCAAAGTAATTATTTGATAACTCTCAACCCGCTCTACGTGTGTGAAACTATTAGTATCGAGTGTACATTGAGTAGATATTGTTCAAGAAATAGAGGTATGGAAATCGGTTTAAATATTCTTTAATTTCAAAGGTATGGTTTCTACAAAGTCAAAGCTAGGTATACCTCAGGATAAAAAAAAGCTGACATTTAGATACCAGTCCAATGCATGATTTAAAAATTATATAAGAAAAATTCATCTGTGGCAGACATTTTATTAAAAAAAAAAAAGAAGTAAATGGACGTGCAAAGTGTGAATTTTATATGTAATAAATTTTAAAGCGCGTATAATCGCTACATGAAAAATCTTAATCAACGGCAAATTAAAAAAAAAAAAAGAAGCGAAAAACATGTTTTTAGTATTTGAAATCGAGGGTAGGTATTTACAAATATATAAAAGTCAAAGTATCGCAATAAAGACTTTAATTAGGAGGATTAAGAATCGTTAACGTGGAGAAAATTTTTTTATTTTGTGGATAAATATATGTAAGTGTAGAAGTATTAAATATGATATATCAAAAAAAAAAAATAATAAGCTGAGGAGGAGGGAAGGGTGCTTGAGGATAGTGATGAATAGGAAAGGTATAAGTTTAGCAAAAACAAAAAAAAACAGGCTATAAATTAGTAGAATGGCGATAATACTCTCCATCACAAAATAAATTCATTACGGCTAAATGTCTATATGAAAATTTGCGCATGCCATCTATTTTCTAGCACCTCTTTTCCCACGTTTTCTGGCGTTATTTTTGGGTTGGTTGCTGGAAAGTGTGTCACCATTATTGTAATCAGGTTCTGCGGTACTGCCGTTCTCTGATTTTGAGTTTTTGTTTGCGGAAGCCGTCTATTTCACACATAAAAATATTTTTGTTTTGGGTATTTAAGAAATTGAAATTGAAAATCAATCGATGTGATAAAATATAAATTAATGAACGTGGATAGATATGTATATGTATTTGTTGGAGGGGTAGTGAAAACTTACAACTCTTTCTGACTCTAAATTTTTTCTTTTATCGTTGATTTTGGCTTTTCTGGCATCCGAGTTGCCACCACCACCAACAGTAAACTCTACATTAATCTTGCGGCCATTAAGTTCCATCTTGTGGAACTGTAAAGCTTTCTATTACATATTGTTGAAAAATACACCATTAATATTAATATTGTGATAGAATTTTTTTTTTCTTTGCTTGACTCTCCATTTGATTTTTTAATTATTAGTTTTAAAAAAGAAGTAAAAACATGCAAGCTAAGCAGAGATGAAAATCTAAATTTTATTCTAGAAATATATAAAAAAATTACTTTGAGGAATATCGGGGAGTCAAATTCCATAAACCCAAACCCTTTAGGCTTTTTAGTGATTTTGTCGGTAATTAGTCTAATGGAAATAGGTCCTATTATTACAATAAAAAAAATAAAAATTAGCTAGAAAATCAAATGCAATTAAAATTTATATAAACCTTTAAGCATATCAAACAAATATTTTATTAGAAGATATAATATAAATTACTAGTTGCTTTGAAAAACTCTCTAACTTGTTCTTGGGTTGTGTCATAGGATAAGTTACCTATAAAAGCAGCATAATTATTGGTAAGCTAGTTTTATAGAGAAATATAGATTTGGTTTATATGTGTATATATTTACAAAACTAAAGTTTAAAAAAACAAAAATAATTACCTATGAACACTAAGTATCGCTGTTTTTTTGGCGCTTCATCAAAGTTTGTTCCGGTTTCATCTTCGTTTTGCTCAATTTCAGGGGCAGCAGTTTCACGTTTTGTTTTTTGTTTTTTAGGGATCTGTTGATCAATAATCTTTTCATCAGGGTTTGCAGCGTCTGCAGTATCTGACTTTTCACTCTTTCTTTTAGATTTTTTATTTTCGATTTTTTGATTATCTGTAGGCTCGGTTTCTGATTTATCTTTAGATCTGAATTTGGCTGCTTTGAGTTGTTTTTTTGTTAGCTTTTTCTCGTCCATTGTGGTTTTTTTTTTTGTTGTATTTTTTGTATTACGAAGAGTGTTTGAAATATTATACGTATTGAGATATATTATATATAAATCGAATTTTGGAGATTATATATCTAAATAATTATATTAGTAGTATAGCTTCTTCTAAAGAGCTTAGGCTAGTAATTGAAAAAAGGTTATTATTTATAATTTTTTACTGATCAATATTTTTTTGAACATAAAGGCAATTCCTTTATATGATTCGCTAAAAATATCGTTCATAAAAAAAAAGCGAAAATTTTTTTATTGATTTGGAAATAGAGCTAACATTTTATTAGTAATATTATTGGCCGATAGATATAGTAAGTATTTAAATAATGGCTTGGAATGAAATTTAGCAGTATAATGTTTAATAGCATCAATAAGTTTGATTATTTATATTTAAAGTTCAAAAAAGCTTTCGAGTATATCCAGCAAACTATATTTGGGATTTTGACTCATTTGTAGATTTTTTTTGAATTAAATTAATTTAAAGTTTAATCAAAATCTCCTTTTTTTTTCGACTATATATGCTACGAGATCAATTTTATTTAGTCAAGAAAAATTGCTTAATTTACATTAAATTTTTGAAAAAACATTTAAATAAGATGGGGATGGAATTTAAATACTGTAGAGAAAGGGGAAGTAGCGTGGTATATAATAATTGAATTAAAGAATTAAAAAAGTGCTACTTAGACGATAAGTGGCTGATGGCTTGCTTTCCTGCTTCGCGGCCATAAACAACACATTCTAGCAAAGAGTTACCTCCAAGCCTGTTGAATCCATGAAGTCCTCCAGTAACCTCACCAGCAGCAAATAACCCTGAAATGACCGAACCATCATCTCTTAGGACTTGAGTTTTTTCGTTAAACTTGACTCCACCCATGGTATAATGTAATGAGGGTGTTATAATGCCCCAATAATAACTAGTACTTTCACCAAGAGATAATTTTACAGATACTTTGCTGTTTTTTAAATAGTCGGAAGCAACTGTTTCTGAAATCTCGTCGTTGAATAGTCTTGCAGGGAAGCTTTTCTTGTTAAATTTGTCGACAGAGAGGCCCATGCTAGCAAGATCGTAATCAAGAAAAGTGTTCTTTAAAGTGGTATGATCAACTTGTAAACTTTTAGAAAGTTCGGATAAAGAGGATGCTTTATGCAAGAGTCCCATTTTGGCGTAAAAACCTAAAGCACCAGCCCCAAATTTTTTTGAAGATTCTTCAGAAAGAACTAGGAAAGCAAGAGGAGGTGTAGAGGAGGTTTCTGCTTTTAGGTCTTTAATTTGGTCTGGTTTGATGTGAGCTTTGGCCAGTGATTGTATATTTATGGGATTTTTAGATGAGATGGCACAGTTAGCAACGATACTATCAGTGACAGCGTCTCTAGTATCTAATTCATTTACAAATCTCTTACCAAGTCCATTAATCAAAACGCCTCCCTCACCGCGTAGAGCTTCAGCAGCTAAGAATTTAGTTAAATTTGAAGGATCAGCTAATTTTACAAAGCCAGTAGGATGAACTTGAACTTTATCCATATCTACCAATTTAGCGCCAATTTCTTCACCAAGCAGAATACCATCACCGGTGGCGAAGTTACCATTTGTTGAAGGTAAGCCGACTAAATCAGGAGCATATTTTTTTAATAGAGGAGGGGAAATACCGCCTTCTCCACCGAATCCACCGGTGGCAAGAACGACAGCACCTGATTCGATATCAAGGACTTGTTCTTCAGCTGAGTCTGAAGTAGTTTTTATAGAAACACCGACAACGTTATTGGCTTCATCTTTGATTAATTTAGTAACTCTAGAGTTGAGAATGACTTCGAAGCGACTATTTTTTTCAGCGATTGCATTCATTATGTACTTGCTCAAAGTACTTGTTATTCCGAAGCCAACAGGTTGAGGTCGACCATCTGGCAAGTCTGGCCTTCTGTGAGTTCGTCGAGCTGAATGACCGCCAAGTTGTGCGAGAACATCTAAATCGAGCTTAAAAAATGTTTGCAGCCAAGAAACAGCGCTGTTGCTGTCTTTGACGAGTTTTGTAGCCAAATCGAGGTTGGATAGCCCTTTACCAGATTTAATGGTATCAGCGATAAACTTTTCAATAGAATCATCAGTAACGCCCAACGTTTTCTGGGTTACTGTACCAACTCCGTTGATACCAGAAGAAGCTTTTGCAGAGTTACCACCCAATCTTTGCTCTTTTTCGATGAGCTTGACTTTAACGGAAGAATCGCCCAGATAAGCTTCGATGGCAGCGGACATTCCAGCGAGACCACCGCCAATAACTACGACAACTTTTTTGGATTCGTATGCAGGCTTAGATGAAAACTTATTCATGATGTTTGAATTTCGGATTACTGACTTAAAATTCATTAAAGAATTTGGGATAAAGGGTTTGTACTGAGGAGGCAATCTAGCTACTATCAAGTCGAAGTCTAATACTACAACTAAAAAGACAGATACTAGCACTGTTGTGAAAAAGAATTTTGTCATAAAACCCATAATAGAAAGTGGTGAGAAAAGGTGCTAATATATATGTTATTTATGTTTGAAAGGGCAAAAATATTGAATATGAAAAGATATTGATGATTTTTGCAATAAATATTTAGCGGATATTACAAACAGAAGTCAGATGTTTTTTACTGATTAGTAATAATAGGGGCCTTTAAGTGTATAGTCCAAAAAAACTTAAAGCGCCGATGTCTAGACAACTTGCTGCCTTTATATGCTTTTCTCGACAACTATTAGCTATGAGTGCCAGAATTTCTCAGACTTTCCTGATTAGTTATATTTATAGGCCACCTTTTTTAGTATGAACACGCATTCAACCTCCATTCCCAACACACAGCCAATCACTATCACTTTTCCCTCTAATCTATCTATTTCTGGCACTAAACTTGATTTTGACAGCATTAATAGACAATAGACTGCGGCACAGCCATTTTAGAGGCTTCGTAATTGGACCACTTTGAAAATCTGATTTTTGATCTAAATTGCCTGCAATTGCCACTATATGCACTTTCCTTAGTGCATTTTCCCACTTAAGCTCGAGTTTTACACACATAGAAACTGGAGGAATTCTTAGTTATAACTTCAATGATTCATTCCAGAGGGTTTGAATCATTAAGCCACCAAATGAATTTAGTTGGACCATTATAATTATATATTATAATTTTTCTGCAGCGTAATCTTGATATAATACTAGAAACCCAGAAAATGGCTAATAAAATAATCAAAATAGCTACTTGAACCATTGCTCTAATCCATCAAGTGTAGCTGAGCCATAGTTTTTAGGAATAGTTAGCTATTGCGGATCATATGGCCATAATCATCCAAGACATAAATTAATCTTTGATCGCATCTATAATTCAATAGCTACACTACGCTCTCTTCACCTCATTCATTGCTACAAATTCTATGCCCCAAATACGTTCTGCTTTTAATCCGTATGATAAATTAACTGAAAAAAATAAATCACCTGATAAATTTTTGTTCAATTCACAGCCAACATTTACAAAATTGTGTAATTACCTATTCACACTCAAAATTATACAAATTGAAGCGAATAGAATCGAAAATGTCTAAAATCTAAAAATCTTAATTCATGAATATCTACTTGTGAACAAATACTGCTTTCGTTAAATTTCAACAAGAAATTTGAAATTTAGCTTCGCCTAATAAAATAAAGTCGCCTGAAATTGCCTTTTCTCATTTTACAAGTCCATCGTATTTATACCAATAAACCAAATGCTCATTTATATGCAAAGCGCATCATAATAAGCCATCTTTTCTAATATCAGCAAAGTATAAATGACTCTTTCATTTAATCGTTACTTTTTACATTAAAAGTCGACTTGTAGAATTCCAAAAATAAGTATGCAGCTCCTTAAAGATGCTAGCAGATTTATTAGCTCCGGGCTAGCAAACTAACATTATATACACTCGAAAAATGTGTAGATATAATAAAGCGTTTTTAAGTTAGCTGTTGTTATAATGTTTTATATCAGTGGTTTATTTTAAAATATATTTAAAAATAGAAATAAAGTTCAACTACTCTTTTATGAAAATAATGTATAAAAAAAGCACCAGTTGAGTTGTATGCCCTAACCAAATAAACAACAACCTTATACTTTATTATTCACGTGTATTTTTTTTTTTGGTTTTTTTATTCCTCAGTAAAACAAATTTCATAGTTTTATTTATTAGAGTATAAAGCACAGCGCGATAAAAGCCAAGAAGAACGGTACACTGTTCCAAAGTGTGATCGTTTTGTTACTGCTAGAAGCCTTGGGGTTTTTGGTGCTGCTAGTAGAGTTCGTAAGCGTCGAATTAGCATCTAATGACCCCGTCTCGGTGCTGTTTGATTCGATACTGTTTGGTGCATCAGCGCTTTCCGATGGCCCTTTGCTGCTATCGTCAGCGCAACTATCAGTAAAAATATCTCGATCGCTAGAAGTTGAGTTATTATTTCCGCAAACTGGACCGCTGGCCATCAGCGGTTTGACTCCGTTTTCATCACCATTGCTAGTATCTGTACTATTGCCATCATTATGAATATCTGAATTGCCATTTATATGCGTTTGCCCTATACTGCCACTTTCATCTGTCATATTACTGTGTCCTATACCTTTATCGACAATAACTTGTTCGTCTGATTCTTCACTGCTAGGCACTGAACTAGCCTCATCTGAATCACTCTTTGTTTCTGCTTCTGGTACAACTTTACCTTCTCCATTCTCTTCAGAATCTGGTTTTGAGCTTGTACTACCGCTTGCACCTTGAGGCCTAGCTCCTGATTCACCTTTTTCGCTTGAAACATCTTTTGAATCGCTTCCCGATCCTTCTTTACCGGAATCTTCGTTTTTCGCTTCAGCTCCCGATTCTGAACTTACACTGACGCTTGACATTTGGTCTTCTGGTTCTGGATCCTCACTACCGCTCAAATCGCTTTTAACTTCTGAATTATCTTTTTGCTCAGCATCTGGTCCTTCTTCATCACTGTTTTGATCTTTAGAATCTGTTCCTGAACTTGATTGAGAATTTTCAGGCTCTTTGGACTCTGATCCTGGAGTTTCTTGAGTATTCTCTCCAGCATTCGAGCTAGATGTTGTTTCTTTTTGAGAACTTCCACTTTCATTAGACTCAGGCGATTCTTCCTCTGAATTATCTTTTGTCTCTTCTTCTGGCTCTTCTTTATCATCAGAGCTATCTTTAGAATCTGTTCCTGGACTTGCTTGGATAAATCCACTACCACTAGACCCTGGTCTTTCTTGAGAGTCTTCAGTTTCTTTGGGCTCTGATCTTGAAGTTTCTTTGATCTCTCGGCTACTGGAGCTTGATTCTGATTCTTTTTGTATACTTGTATCATCGTTAGATTCGGATGATTCTCCCTCTGAATTATCTCTTGATTCATCGCTATTTGGTTTATTGTTATTACTGTTACCGGAAGTTGGAGAGCCTGTGCCGGTGACGCTACCGCTTACAGGCGCTACATCTCTATCACTAGTAATTGAATTTTCGCCATTATTGTCATCATTTTCTTGGTTGTTTTCATCAAAATCGGAATCGTCATTAGATGATCCACTTTCACTTAAATATTCATCAATTTCTTCATCATCAACATCATTAACTATATTACCATTGTCCATATCCGTCTCATCGCCGTTATTCTTGCCATTGATCATTGTAGGTGAGGATGAGCTACTGTTCGGTGATCTTGAACTGTCCAAACTACCACTACTAGACTGTTGATTGGCTGTACCTGAAGCATTAACAGATCCAACATTTATAACACTGTCAGGCAAGCGCGAAAATGTTACTTGATCCTTGAACTCGTTGAACTGACCTTGGTTCTTGTACTCGGTTGGCGGGTTATTAAAAAAGTCAACGCACGTCTTGATGCACACTTTATCGCTGTCTTCATTCATTAGTGGCTTACAAAGCACAAAACAGTTCATTGTCAGCAACGCATCATTGTCATTGGTATTGTACTTGGAACATTTGTTTGTACACTCTTCGCTGCTAAGACTCTTATCACACGTATTACCAACACAATATATGTATTCTTCTGATAGCGCATCAGATCTACCAACAGCTAACAATCCCAAAACCAAATATGATACTATTGCGTTTCTTTTAAACATTTTTTTTCTCAAGTATTTTTCTTTTAATACGGATCTTGATATATCAAGTTGTGACTTTTGTGATATTTTTTTATCAGCTTGTTTTTTATTTTTATGTTTATACCTTATGATGAAATCAAAAGCTATGAAAATATCCCTATGTATATGACTCGATCTTAATCCGTAGATATATGCTATTTTAAACTATTTGCT
>LSSN01002035.1:0-27534 GCA_001970855.1 Smittium culicis
AAAAAAAAAAAAAAAAAATTAAATAAATCAATTTTTTAAACTACATTGCCTGTGCTAGGTATAATAAAAACTTCAACAAAAGTTGTAATAAAAAATAACCTTAAAAATCCAAAGTATGTAAATTTTTTTACATGTATTATTCACTAAAATTCTGGTTATAGATATGGAGGCTAGAAATAGTTCAATTAAAATTTTATCTCGATAAGACTAGTTTTTTAATATGTCTGTACCAGAAACAATTGTGCATTTATTTTTAGTATGTGGTAGGTGGCAAGCATTATGCTTAGATAAAATTAAGCGCCTAAATAAATAAAATCAATCTTTTTTTAGCTTATATATTTTTTTTTGATGCTGACCCAGCTCAAATGGATCAGATCAGCCAACTCCTTAGGAGGGAGGGGGATAAAAAAACGATTTATCAGCTTCACGTGTGTAACGCCTACCAAACTATTGATCTGGCAACAGTAAAACTTTAGATGGAATTTGCGCTAGCTGATTGTTAATTTTCGAAAGTATTAATGAATCACTAGTCCCATTGAATCGATTCCCAGATTTTATGGGGCTGCTAGAGCGACGCAGAGGAATTTTATAAAATTTTAACTTTTTTAAATCATTTATTTTAGTGATTTATACTTTTATTTATGTTTTAAATAAACGTTTCGTAAAAAAAAAAACCTATAAAAGACTATTATTTTCTATTTTTATTTTGTTTCATAATAGGTCTGCAATTAAGGCTGGGTTTACGCAATGACTAATCATAAATAAATTCAAAGTTGTAAGTACATTATTGACGTTTTTTTGTTGGAAAATCATATAAACATGGAGCATTTTTTTGACGCGATGAGCTATTTCTATTATAATTTTACTTAACCTCAGCTTTTTTTTCATTTTAATTTGAGCTTAATAATTTTTTTTAGTGAATGATGTAATAAAACCAATAGCTTTTATCGCCAATATTGACAAATAGAATAACATTATAAAAATATTCCGCGCCTTAAAAGAGTATTTATACTATCAATTTTAACTTGGTAGCTTATTTAGGTCTAAAATTTAATTCAAGACAACTGAAATTTTGTTCATAGATAAGTTTTAATATATAATATCTAAAAATACAAGAAAAAACAATGGTATATGTAATTTATTTTGTAAAATCGCGTGCTACAAGTTTAAAGACATTATTTTATAATAAAAGTTTATTACTAAATTTAGGGTTAAGAAATTTTTTATGGTTTTATGCAATTAGCATACAGTGTTTATATACGATATCATTTATATATCTCCTCATTAAAATAAAGTCGGGGCAAAAAAATCATGCAAAAGATTTCTAAACATAATAAAATTCTTCGGTTTTTGAAACAATTAAACATTATTTATGTTCATATCTTGCCTTCTGAATCTCCAATAAACAGTTAAAAATATTGGTAGTATTTATCTTGAGTTTTCTTATTATTTATCAATTAGAGAGGAAACATGAGCGTCACAATAGATCTATTAGTTTTACACAATATTAAAATTTTTTACTTAGGAGGTCTTTTTGGATATTATTCTGGAACAAGTAAAATTGGTTAAATTTTTGCATGATTTCGAGGTTAAAATCGTTGAAAGAGGGCGCAAATAAATATATATTATAAAGCGAAAGATTTTTTGTGCATAAATTTGGGGAGGGGGGGGGGGATAGATAGAAATATACTGTAATTGTAAAAAATAGTATGATTCGTTTAATTTTAATTCCACTACATTAAATCAATAAAAAATGTTTTTTTTTAGTTGACATTCTGGTTAAATTAAAAAAATTATATATCTGATTTACTTTTACTATCACGAGATACATCTATTTACAATTTTTTTATAAATGAAAGTCATATTTTTTAATGCAAGTGAAGCGAAATTGTCGTACTTTGATTAAGAATTTCTTATTTACTACTTAAAAAAAGTTTTTGTTTATATGTATCTTATAAATATAGTTATTTTAAACTAAAATTACTAGATTACGATTATTATGTGGCTTGTACATTCATTTAATTAATAGTTGTTATGTCTAATGCTGTGGAAATGGCATAAATAGGAATAAGACGATTTATTATTCCATAGTATAATTTTTTTTTTTTGAAAACTATAAATACCCTTTGTAATTGACCTTTAAAAATCTAAAACTAATTATATTTTATGAATAAACTGTTAAATTATAAAGAATCCTTTAATTTTACAATATAAACTAATAAAAAAATACTGTTCTGCTAATTTTAATACAGTAAAAATACCTTGAACTCAATAAATTATTGAAGATACTATACTGAATCTTATTAACTATATAAAAACTCTCTTTGAAATTCTTCGTTTCTATAAAATAAATATATATCTAATTCTTATATTTAACACAACGAACTATAACTCGAATCTATCTTTAACTTATAAAAAATGTTTGTTGGATATAAACAAGTAGTTTACTTTATTTCTATTAGCTCATCTTTTAGAAACGTTTTTTGCCAGCCAACTAAATTAAATAGACAAAACAATATAACAAAAACTTATAAACAAGATGATAAGCTAAATGAGAAAATATACGATTCAAGGGTTTACAGCACTCCTATATCTTTAGCTGATATAGAAATTATCGACAAAATCAGTGATTATACTACTCATTCAAATGTGAACAAACATTATGATGTGCCTACTACGGCTATTCTTGATAATCAGTCTAGTGTAATACCCTCGAAAAAGGCTACTCCTGTGATATATACTACTGATTTTAGGGAAGCTGATGATAGTGAAAATGATAATAAATCTATGCTAGACATTAATCATTCTTTTGACTCTAAAAGCTATTACGATGGAGAGAAAGATGCTGGAGAAATTGAAAGTGGTAAAACTAATGGAATTTTCAGTAGCAAATATGATGTAAATGTCAATGGCAGTAATCAGGGCGACGATACTAAAATTGATAGAGAATTAGCTGGTAACGGAGATTCGAATGAAGATGGCCACAAAGTGGTAAACTCAGAATATGATAATATAAAAGAGAGTGACAATTCTGAAGGCTATAGCCTTGGAGATAGGTATATCGGAAATGATGAAATAGGACATACTATTGGATATAGAGGTAGAGAACATTTTGGAGATAAAGTAGATTATGACGGATATGATCTCCCTCAAAGCAATCATAAATATGAAAAAGGATACACTAATAACGAAAAACGAGATGAATTTGATAATTGTGATAATTATAATGTTTCTGGTGGATATTCTAGAAATTGTAATAATTCCGAAGACAAAAATAATGAAAATGGTGGGAAAAAGCTAGAAGTAGATGAAATTAAACACTGGAAGATTAAAATAAATATATCAAATGGCTCTGGAATAAACGAGAATGGATGTAATTCAGGGGAAAATTATGGGAATAAAAGGGACGACGAACAAAAATTTTGCCAAAACGAATCTGGGGATTCCATAGATAAAGATATTAAAGAAAATTATGAGCAAGATTTAAATACCCAGAGTAGCGAAAATGAAAATGATAAAAATCAATATGGATATAAAAAAGAGTCTCAGCTCGATTCTAGTGATACTAATTACGATGAAAATAAGTATTCTCATGGCGACAGTTCTAACTATAGCACTAATGGAGATAGAAAAAAATTAGATAACGAAGATTACAGGGACGAAAATGAAAGTGACAATGATGATGTAGATAAAGATCAAGACTCATATGGAAATGCTCAAAACTCCACCAAAAATGGTAAATCTGATAGTAAATCGTATCTAGTCACAGGACAAGATTATAATCAAAGCCCTACAGCAAATAAAACCGCAAATGAAATTGAAGAAACGAAAACACAGGTACAAGCATATCAAAGCCCAGAATTAGTGAATTCGATGATGCTAGATACTCCAGAGATAAATGATTCAAAAGATAATGAAATTTATAACATAGGCTCGGGTAAAAATGATGGGTTTGAAGATGTCAGCGTAAAGACAATTGGGTATGAAGAGGAAGTAATCGCGTCATTCAACAAAGATTCAACACAAGTTTTCACTTCTTATTACACTTCTTGATAGCTTAATTAAATAAATAAAATTTAATTTAATAAAACTGTATTTTTTTGCTTATAAATTCTATTTTTTGATACTTTTTTTCCTTTGGAAATACTATGTTTATTACTTTTTTATTACATAATGGTAAATCTAAATTCCTAAATGTCGATTTTTTGACAATTTATCTTTAAAACTGTATTTTCTTATAAAAAATGCATAAAAATTGAATTCAGTTTTATATTTTTGGCTAATAGGGGAGCGTGCAATAGAAAAATATATATAACTTTACTATTAATGTGTGTTAACATTTCCTCAGAATATATAAAACTCAATTTTAATTAATGAAAAAATAACTGTAAGTTATATTCATCGATTCTCTAAAGTTTATCTAACATCTCCAAGCTCGTTAAGAAATTGGTTTTTAGATATCAATCACATTTATTTAGGAGAAATTTCTTCTTTCTGTATTCAAGAATTAATCCATAATTTTAAGACTTTAAGTTTATTTATTTTATTTGGATGTATTTTAAATATTAGGGGATGGATTTTATAAGATTACATTTACAATATGATAATTTAAATTTGAGTATGCTTTAACTTTATGGCAGTTTTTTGTTAAATAATAAATGTGTTTAAAATAATAACTGTATTTATATTTATATATTATACACAAAAATTTAACATTTTAATATGACGTGCGTATCAAGGCTAAACGAACTTAGAATATCAAACAGGCTATAAAATCCTAATCGCATATGATTTTGCAAATTTTAACAATTTTTTTCGAGTTTCCATGACCATTAACCCATATGATATATTGGTTATAAACTTACATAATTTAATGACAAATATTAAAAAAAATAATAATTATAATTATAGTACTAGCTGAATAAAACATCTCAAAAATTTTTTTTAATATTGAACTCGATTGTTTAGGCTTTGGATATCAATAAAATAAAGATAAACTCTTTTTTTTTTCATTTTCCTCAGAGAATTTTTTAAGCTTCATTTAAAATTATAATGAAAACTACCTTAAAAATATTTTAAAAGTTTAAAAAAAATTAAAAAATAATTTTTCGACCGACCCCCTTCCGCCGCTCTTGCAGCTACATACCCACTGGTCATTGGTTCAAGAATATGTGTAGACTCGTATGATTTTTATCAGTCACTAAATATTGGAGTAAATTATTAGTCATTAAACTCTGTGACAATAATTATTTATAGCTTATATAAAACATTTTGACTTTGGAAAATCATTGGTATATAACTTAGTCTTAATATATTAGAATCATCTAATTGGTGTAGATATTTTAGTAGCAAATGATGAAGTAGCTAGTGGGTGCCCATTTGTTACTTAGACGTGATAGGATATACTTATTATAAATCAAATTGATGAATTTAGCCATTTTCACAATCAGTTTTAGTTTATACTCATTGGCTTTCGATAATTAACTAGCAAATAATATGTTGGTATAAAAGGATATGTCGAATCATATATTTACTAATTGAGATAGACAATTGCAACTACAAGTCCTCAGCGTTCATATTTCACAGGTACAAGCCAGCTGAAAAACGCCAATCTTTTTTTGAACAAGGCTTTCTCAGCCTTTGAAATAGGTTTCTCAAAAATAATGCAAGAACAACCCACAATCCTAGTATACTTCCATTAGTAGAAAGGTATGTATCTTTTTACAATTTGAATGCCAAGTAATGCAAAAGAATTCCTTCTAAATTACTATTATCTAGATATCCTAAACTTATGTTCAGAAAGGTTTAGCTAAAATAATTAATACATATACTGTTTGTAGAAACTATTTACTCGAAAAATCTTTCATTGATTCACCCTCTGACAAGCTCAGCACTCTTAAAGTATTTGGACCAGCTATCAGAAATAATACATTAAGCTAGTGTTGGTATGCCAATATCTATTCGATTATTTAGTCGCTTGTTTAGACCAATAAGCAGTTTGGATCGATTAGGCAAATAGCTAAGCGCGCAAGCATCCTCAGTCACTAAAAAAACGGAAATACCAAAATGCTCCTACGAATTATATGTCTTTTGTAAGTTCAGTATAGCGAATCATAATCATAAATAAAATATATATATCATCTGTCATCAGATTTTCATAGCCTTGATTACATATAGAAGGTAAAAAGACTTTTAATAATAGTCGTAATAAATATCTTTTTCTTTTATATTATATCTATTCAGATTTAGCTATCAGCAACTTACTATATCTACGCATTCTATTATGAGCACTTTTGGTCAAATCTTCAGAGTCACTACATTTGGTGAATCCCACTGCAAAGCTGTGGGCTGTATTGTAGACGGATGTCCTCCAGGCTTGGAACTATCTGAAAGCGATATTCAACCACAACTAGATCGCCGCAGACCCGGCCAAAGTGCCCTAACCACTCCTGTAAGGAACTAAACTCCATCAATTATTTTGCAGCTAACCATTTACTATATATTTTTTCTCCGCTGAACTTTCAATTTCGTGAATACAAACTCCAAATTTTGTTTTAATTTAATTTTTTTATATGTACAATTTTTTTTAGAGATCTGAAACTGATACTGTCACTATCCAATCAGGAACTGAATTCGGTTACACTTTAGGAACACCTATATCCATGATGGTCCCAAATAAGGATCACAAGCCACATGATTACACTGAAACCGATTTTTATCCAAGACCTTCTCATGCTGATTATACTTATTTGAAGAAGTATGGTGTAAAAGCTTCTTCTGGTGGTGGTAGAGCAAGTGCCCGTGAAACAATTGGCAGAGTAGCTGCTGGCTCTATTGCTGAAAAATACCTACGACAGGTTCACAATGTTGAAATTGTATCTTTTGTCAGCAGCGTCGGAAAAGCAAAACTTGAATGTCTGGGCAGTATTACTGATGATACTAAAAGCAAAGAATTTTTTGATCTTATTCAGAAAGTTACTAGACAAGATGTTGATGTTACTCCAACAAGATGCCCCGACGAAAAAACTGCTGAGCTAATAACTCAAGAAATTATGAAACGCAAAGAAGAAAATAACTCTATCGGAGGTACTATTACCTGTGTCATCAGAAATTGCCCAATTGGTTTAGGCGAGCCATGCTTCGACAAACTAGAAGCTAAACTTGCTCACGCCATGCTATCTATTCCCGCTACAAAGGGCTTTGAAATTGGTTCGGGTTTCCTTGGTACTCAACTATCTGGCCGTGAACACAATGATGCTTTCGTTTCAGACGGTAAAGGTGGATTAAAAACAGTCAAGAATCACTCGGGCGGTATCCAAGGTGGAATTTCAAACGGTGAAAATATTTACTTCACTGTCGCTTTTAAGCCAGCTGCCACTATCTCATGCATACAAGAAACCGCCACCTATGATGGCAGAGCAGGAACCTTAGAAACTCGTGGTCGCCACGATCCGTGTGTCGCTTCCCGCGCTGTTCCAATTGTCGAATCAATGGCTGCACTTGTTATTATGGAGTAAGTATTTTTTTTCGATCTAAATTTTTAACTTTTAATCTCTTTTCTATATTCCTATTCTTCCATTCTATTCATTATATTTATAATCGCTTACGTTATTTATATTTACTCACATTATTAGCTCTTTATTGATTCAAAATGCACGCGAATCTACCTACTCCAGACTCCCTCCTATCCCTAGCCACCTTAAAGGAATTAAACCTTTGTAAATAATAAAACGTTTTTTATGCCTTTTACATTAAAAATAAAAAATTTTAATTGTCTAAGAAAATATACTATTTTTTTCCAGTCCTTATAAGCTATGCTTAAGTTATGTTTATTATTTTATAACCAATTTTTCGTTGTAATATCCTTAGCTCTTTAGAAATATAATATTTTTTCGATAAAATATTCTAATATTATTATTTGATTTATACAAAGAAACATTTTCGAGTACAATCATAATACACAAATTAACAAATGTTCGAGAGGTTTGATAACCGATTATTCATATTAGATTATCGATTATTTAATAAGTTCTAGCTAAACCTATCTATTAATACTGGCATTTTTAGAAGCTTCTAATTTCAAAATCCAATTTTTTGACTTTATATAAAATAGTAAACTATTTATAGCCTAAGCCTTGATATTCTGAATTCTAACTTGTAGCAAGAGATAATTAAATTTTGAAGTGGGTGATAAATTTTATTTCACCTATATTATTAAATTTAACATATCCATCTATTATTTTTTTAGGATTGAATGCTCTGAAATGAAAGAATTGGTTCTTTTTTTAGGCTCGTTATTTTATAAATCTCTGGAATAGTTCAAAATTTATATTATTGAGTTTAGAATCAGATCAATAAGTATTATAGTTTTTTTCTTAGCAAATATTATTTTATTTTAAATAAAAATATTTAAAACTAATTTTAAAAAAAAGAAATAAAGTAAAAAACGATTAAATATATATTTAAAAAGATTATTAAAAACTGTTATAGTATTCATCCCTTTTCTGTTCTATCAGCTGAATATTCACTGCGCGTTGGTTCAAAGTTTACATGTTTTATCTTTTCGTGGTTTCTACTTTCGTTGTAGTTTTTATTCGTCCGCCAATGAAATATTTTAAATAAAATTTACTAATTAATCATCGAGTCAATTAATAGAAATATTATAGGTTCAAAATGATATTATCATTATACCATTAGGTTTCTTATTTTTTATTCCTCAGATAAATTTATCGTATAATTTGTTTTTATTAAAGGAAAGTATATTACAGTAGTGATTTCTAACTTTTCTAACAAGAAAAATTCTAAATTTCGGTATATTGTATAGATTGGGCGAGATTATAAAAGTATTATTATTTTCGTTTTTTTAAATAAAAATAATACAGTTAGTATAAAAGTCTTTTAATTTCCTGATAAAAAAATACAAAATATCGATTTCATTTATTGGATTTTTACTTGCATATAAATATATTTTTAGATTATTCAAGGTTACATTCAATCATTTAAGAAATATTTCTAACTTTTTATGGATTATTAAAACTAATAAATGTTTTATGATCGTTCAATGGTATTGAATAATAGCCAGAATATATCGATTTAATCATTTACACGTGGCTAGATTTATTTTTCATACTCTGATATTACCCAACTTGAATTTTCTATGCTAATTATGTTATAGTCTAAATTTTTTTTATTCTATTTAAACTGTTTTATCAAATTTAAAATCAATCTTAAATACACTTTTTATCTATTGTTTTTAATTCCAAATAAGAGTTATTACTGAAAAAGGGCTAACAGCAATATATAATAGATGGTAAAAATTGGAATAATTATTTAAAATAACACTGAACAATTTCCAATTGATTATTTAACTGCTTGACCCGTGAAGAGTAACAGATTGAAAAAAATATTTATATTTTTTTAGCTTATTGAATATTTTTTTATTGGTTTTTAGATATTTGTAAAGTCGTTTTAATAAAACTTCGAGAAAACCCATTTATCTAATAGGGATAAAATTGATACAATTTAAACTTTTTACATTATTCAAAAAATAAAGATACAGTTTAATAATTATTTTTTAATTTAACATCGATAATGGGGGATATGTTTATAAATTATAAATTTTTTCGAGTTTAATATATAAAAATAATTAAAAAAATTATCTAAAAATTAAAAGACAGGAACTAAAATTTTTAAATTTTTAAAATACCTGTCTTATTTGAATTTTTTTTTTTTTTTGATACTTATATTTCATATCATTTTTTTTTAAATATTTAAAATTTTTATTAAATTTTTTTATGATTCACAAAAAAGATTTTCTTATTATATTTGTATTTTGCACGTATCTTGTACTATTTTATTTTATTTTTTATATAAAGATCGAAATAAATTTTTAGATAATCAGTCAATATAAATAAAAATCAAATCAATCAGAAAAGATGCAGTAGTTCAGTAATTTCAAAAACTCTATAAATGCCAAAAAATTGGGCATCTTTCGAGCCCAAGTCTAGGAAAGAGAAAATTTATAAAAGTATATGAAATTTTTTTTCGAGCTCTTTGTGGTTAATATTATCCCAATACTAGTTAAAATGCATTAACCATCAAAATTAAGGACGCTTTTGTAAAAAATCTGATTTTAAAATTATTTTTAGCTACATATAAATCGATAGAAATTTCAGGGAATTGAGTCAGATAAAAACTTATTTGATGAGCGAAAACATTCGGGGATATATTACAAGAACATGATGGCAACTTTAACATAAATCAGCATGGATAAGCACTATATAAAAATATCATACGGAAAATAGTAATTTTGATCTGATGAGCAAATAAACTTCTGATTATAGCATATTAAATTGATCAAAAACGAAAAAATTGTCTCAAAAATAAAGCACGCGCGATTTTTATCAAATCACAGAGACTGCACTAGTTCAAATCAAGCGTAAAGTTATTATAAATGAATTATTTATAATCGCAATATTTGAATTCATATTTAAATATTGAAAATACTTGATTCAGTAAGATAAATATTGGGTCATTTATTAGGAATAAAAATAAAGTATTTATTCTAAGTATTAAATAATCTAATTACATTTAATTTAACTGAATCCAGTTTTAAGCCAGTACGAATTTTTTTTAATAGAAAAAATTCTATGAAACTGTGCAAATTAAAAAAGCGATAGAAAGATCAAATTCGATTATTTTAATTAAAATGAATTTCTTTTTTATTTTTCTAATATAATTGATAGTATTTTCGGAGTTTGGGGGTCCTCGCACAAATTATTTGCCCAGAATGATCAATTTTTTTTTCATCTCTCAATTTATCAATTAAAACTTTTACTAAATAATCTAATATTAATAATAATTTTATAAAAGGTTAAATGTTTCAATTTATAAAGCTTACAATAAATTGGTTCTCTCATTTTTTTTCTCGAATTTTGTAGCAGATCATTTTTAAGTTCTGAGCATCATTACTGGTCATATTATATACTAATGTGAATTAGAATAATTAATAGCAAAGATTGAAATAAATCAATCAAAAAATTTTTTCTAAAATCGTTTAATAAAAAAAAACTTATAAATGGAAAGGAAATCAAAATAATAAATAAGAATTACCGAAATAAAATTCCGCAATATTTTAATTTTATTGCAATTGATATGTGATTGTGGTTAAATTTCTTTTTATTTTTCAATTTCGCTTATTTTTAGTTTTTTAATAGTTTCAAATGACATTCAGTATTACAATTAATATTTATATGATCAGATAGATCACATATTAATATAATTCAAAAATTTCAAATTAAATTTGATATCATCTTGCGCTATTTTAACAAGTACTATAAAGATTTAAATCAGTTTTATGTGTATATCTTAGAAATTCCAGCTCTATTGAATCCTAATAATAATAATTTAATATATAGGTTATTTTTAGCACATTTAATTGTCAAATTTAACCAATTAAAAAGATTAGAAAGCTTATATAAGTATTTATTAATTATTAGCATAAATAAATCTCATTGATGTAAAATATTATAATAATGTAGCTATTATTAAAAATTATAAATAAGCACTAAAGACTTGTGATTTCAACAAGTAATAAATAAATTAACTAAGTTTAGAATATATAAATAATATGGGTTATTCTGATCTAAGAAAGCACTTTTTTTCGGATTAAAATTATTGGACCAAACTTTGTAAATTTCAAATTATTATGCAGTGAACTCAAAATTAATTTTGATTTTATTGATAATTAAATTCATTTTAAATATATTATTTGCTAAAAAAAATACTAAGATTTTCTTATTTGATAATAATTAAATACAAAATTTATTACAGATAAACTCTTTATACATAAAAGCTCTCTCTTAGTAAAGGATACCCATATATAATGAAATAAAAATTTTCTTGGAAATTTTTTAATGTTTTAAATTTATTTCCTCTTAAGAATGAAAAAAATTGTCGTGGTTTA
Source organism: Smittium culicis (assembly GCA_001970855.1). Classification (NCBI taxonomy): domain Eukaryota; kingdom Fungi; phylum Kickxellomycota; class Harpellomycetes; order Harpellales; family Legeriomycetaceae; genus Smittium; species Smittium culicis. The sequence goes on from LSSN01002035.1 coordinate 11,966, forward strand.
CTGGCTAAAGTAGTGTACTTATAAAAGTACACCATAATAAAATTCCACACAGCGTTAAACTATTCTTGGTTGGGGATAGTAAAGGATCTGATCAGTGATTCGGAGGATAGCATTTACAGAGGAGGAAAATATAGGAAAATGAGGAACCGATTCGTTTAGCACAGTCTGAGAAATTTTCTGTGCAAGAGTCCAGCGTTTGACAGCATTACGAACCTCAGCCGTTTAGCAGCTTATTTTAGGAGAGCCAGGTCGATCATTCCCACGTTTGGGTAGGAGTCATTTTTTATTAATCCTGTTAGATGTATTCTCTGACTAGGAGCTCAATGATCTCAAATAATTCTATATTTTTGCAAAAATCTTAATTTCATGACTGCTTGTAACTTCAGTCATCCAGCCTACTCGAAGCAATGCCTGGGTGGATCTTTCGGTTGGTAGATTGATCCCATTTCCCTTTAGGTACACAGTCGGTAGACCGGCAGAGGAATTTATTAATATTAGAATCTTAGTTTTTTTATAGCTTGCACAAAATTTCTATTTTTTTAGTTTATTTTAAAGTAAATTTCTTTTATTTTTATCTTACCAATAAGATTCCGTGGTTAAATTTTTTTTTGTAAATTTGTGTTATTTTTTTCGAAAATAACTTGTTTTAATCTGATGTTGTAATCTTTTTTTAGGTCATATATTTCAATTTAATGCTAATTAATTAAAATTAAAATAAAATTTTTAATTAGTAGATATATTTATTTTTATTTTATTAGTAGATAAATTTATATTCTATTTTATTTGGATTTCATGCACTTCGAATTTAATTTTATTAATCTTATAAAAAATAAATAATAAATTTGATCGATTACATTTCAAATTTATTTATAATATATATTAATAAACAATATAGTCTTATGTAGCAGTATTATTGATTTAAATTAATTTAGGAATAACATAACTGTATGATATTTTATAGATATTAAAAACAAATGAAAATGAATTATATGAAATGTGTATTGTCGTATTTATTTTTAATACATATTCTATTGATTATCAACTTCGCTAATAAAATTAATGTTGAAATTAATAAATTATTTTAATTTTCGTATACTTTCATTAATGAAGATTTTTTAATTATTATGTAAAATTTTCAGAATCCATAAAAAAAAGATTTCAAAATATTTTAGAAAATTGAAGCGATTAAAAAAACTGATGCCAAATGAACACCATTTTCTATAAACATTAAAATTCAATAAAAACGGTTTTAAATTAGCCTTTTAGTATACTTTAAAGAAAAATATAAATTTAATGCATCTAATTTTATGAAATTATAATGAATAATAGTATATATGATATATAATCTTAACTGGGAAAGTAATCAGTAAAGTAGCCAATTTACTAGATAAATAATTATAATCTGAGAAAATATCTTTACCTATAATGTGATACAAAGATATCAATTGACTACATATTAACTCTTATGACTTTTTTTAACTATAATACATTTCTTATAAATATAATCAAGTCTTAGCTTTACATTTTTGAAAATTTAAGCTTTTTTTATTTGATCATCCTATAGATTTAATCAAGTTATTCCGATTATAACCATTTTCCAGAAAATGAATAAGTTTTTATTCATATTATTAAAGAAATTATACGTTATATAATCATTATTTTTGAGCAAAAATAGTTTGAATTAAAAATCTCAGTATTTTCAATAGTTGTATTATTTTAATTTAAACCAAATATTATAAAACCGTTTTTTAATTATAAAAAGTAAATCGGTCTCATTTTTAAAATCGAGCTTTTTTTATATGACTTTAATACTAAATACTATATTATTTATATTATAAAAATTGCTTTTTAATTTTACAACTTACTTTTTTTCATTAAAAACTTACTTTATATACTAAAACCTTTAGTAGAAAATAAAATTGAAATTTAGTTAAACGGTTTATAATTTAGCTATTATAAATCTTCCCGCCTATGATTATTTAAGAATGCATTTTAAATACCACTTTAACTTTTAAATTTATATTTTACGCTCAAATTTCATATACATTATTATTTTTAGTGTTTTCAGTAAGAAATTAAAAAAATTCAATTTAAAAGCCAAAACTAGAAGTCTATTGATTTATGTGTACTAACTATAATTAAAAATGATTTTTTTTAAAATTTTTTTTGGAAAATAAGAATTTATTATAAAAGTCATAACACAATATAGTCAATCAGTGCTTAAGATTAAATTAAAATTGCAATCACCTCGAAATAATTATAGAAATATAGGCGCATATATTATATAAATTTTTAATATGTAGTCGGTGATAACATAAGGAAATGCGAAATCGATCTTACATATATTAAAAAAATTTGATTAGTGAACATTATCATATTGTGAAAAGTAATTATACATATGATAGAATAAAAATTGTCTAAATACAAATATGTAATATACTTTTATGAAATATGTAATACATATAAAATTACATAATATAAAAATATGCTTCTGTATTAGATATTTTATTAATTGAAGCAGTGTGAGTAAGCACATAATTATATTGATATACTCACAAATAAAAACAATAGTGTCATAAATTTTATTACTTTATAATAAGTTAATTTTATCTTTAATTTTTTAAATAATTATTGTTCCTATAGCCATCATAGTTTATAAATAATAATCAAAAACAAAATTTGAGAGTTAAATGTATATATGCAATTTTATTTGTCTTGAATAAAGCAAAATCTGATAAAGGGTAACAAAAAAAATAATAAAACAAATAAAATACAAAAAAAATATTTATATACAATTATTTTTAACAGAATTATAAAAAAAAAGCCATGATATTATAATTTGAAACATTTAGAGTAAGAATAAGGATGAAATATTAATTCATGAGAATTAAAACCTAATTAAAAAATAATAATCTAGATTTAATAGTTAAAAATTATATTTTTTATTTTCCAAAATATCCTTAAAATAATATACAATAAATTCAAAAAAATATATTAAAAATTAAATTTTAAAAAAAAAAAGTTTTTTTTTTATATTCGAAGTAAAAATTATCATATTGATTGTAACCTTATTATGATTTAATAATATCTAAAATCTTAAATTTATTGAGTGAATAATAAAATATATTAATGACTTTTTGAGATATTTTATCGCATTAAATAGAAAAGAATAAAGAAGGGGGGGGGGAAACGCGCATTTTAACATCACTTTTTCAATATATGATCTTTTTCTAAATTTAATAGAGTAGTAATTTTACTATAATTTTTTTGACAGTTCATTTCGACTCGAATAAATCAAATTCGCAATTTTTAATTACATAATTCATTTAAAATCTATTTCGCTTTTTAGAAAGAGTATATTTATGATACTATTTAAGATTAAATATTATGATTTCGATTTTATAATTAAAACTTTGGAATTATTCTATATTAATAAATAATAACCCGGAAATGATGTAATAACGATATATTACTATAAAAAATTTTCCATTTAATTTAATTAATGGTAATTTTTATCCAAAGAATTTTTTTTAGATAAATTAATTTATTAAATTTGAGTGTGTTTATTTCGCAGTGTAAAATGTGTAGCACTGAGTAATTCAAACAATCTGTATGGTTAAGCTATATTATTTATCAACCTAAAACATTTATAATTTGTTAATTGTTAAGCATATTTTATATAAAAATAAAGAGGAATAGAAGTAATGTTCACTTTTTTAGGAAACCCCCCCTCATCCCCCAAAATAATATTAATAAAAAATTTTTTTCTATTAATTATATATGTAATAAAACAGATTAAATAAAATTAACAAGAAATTTTATGTTGCTATTTTATTTGACAAATAAATTAGAAAATATTCTAGCCATATAAGCTACGCAAATTTTGTAATAAAAAATTAGTCGTAACATTTATGATTTACTTTTATGAAGTAATGAAGCACAATTTAAAAACTTCAGTATAATATACAAATATTATCTTGATTAATATCTTAATATATAGTGAATATAGCCCCCAATTAAAAAATAGAATCGAAAAAAAAATCTTATTTAGCGAATCGTTCTACTAATTTATTTATTTGACATTTTTATACATAAAATAAAATAAAATAAATTGAATTATTTATTTATATTTGCGACTTAGTCAAAATAGTGTAAATTATTCAATAAATATCATTTTTAACGTAAGCTATGTTTATTTTAGACATGTTTTTAACATCATACTGTCAAAAAAGCTCAATTATTCATAATTAAATTCATAATTATTAAAATAAAGTAATAAATATAACAAAAAAACGCCTTTTTTTATGATAACAAAAAAAAATTTTTAATTAAATATACAAATAAGTACTGATAAATAATTATAACTTCAAATTATCATCAATATTTCTTACTATTTCTCAATAACAAAAAATTTTATATTAATAAAAATCAATTATTAATATTTAGATATCATAATTTTTTTATTTTATTAGAATAAAAATATTTAAAATGTTAGAAATTTTATCTAATTATAATTATTTCAATAAAAAGATATGAAATATCAAAAAACAAAAATTATTTAACTTTTGGCACTTTTATTATAAATTTTTATATTATTAAAAAATCTTATTAAATTGATTTTTAAATGATCTTTTTGATCTTTTTCGGGTAATTTAAACTTTATTCGGATATTTAATAGATAATTTTTTATATAGTTGTAAAAATCTGGTTGATATTAGTTTTTATCATACAAATAAAAAAATTAATTTGATTTAAAAGAAATAATAGAATTGAATAATAATGAAAATCCTAAAATCTCGCATTTGGGAATTTAATAATTTTTTTATATACTAAAGATTTAGAATTTAATTTTAATATCGAATTCTGGTTATTATATGTGGCACATTATGGTTTAGCTATTAATCATGAAAAAAGAAAATTTACCTTATATAGAATGAAATATAGCAGTTTTTATTTTCTCTTGAAGTTTCTGATAAAAAATTTATCGCTTAAGCTCAAATATTGGCTAAATAATAAAATATGAATAAATAAAAATTTTTATTTACTTATTTATATATTTGGACTTGTGTTGTTTTGTTTCGATTTTAATTATGAGGTTAAATGTTTTTAATTTTTGATAATTTAATTCAATAATTATTAGGTAATATTTTATTCAAAATGTGGTAGGCTTATTATTTACTTATAAAAACCTCCATAGAGATATGAAAATCTCAAATAAACTTTCAATTTTTTATTTAATTTTGATATTATGACTTATTAAACTTGGTTTGATATCTAAATAACGTGTGTTAAGATGAAGAAAAAATTTTTTATAGCTTCTTTGAAATATCATATAATTCTAAATGTGATTAATGTAATTTTGAATATATTAGCAAACTATGCAAATTATAATTAAACTTATTTTTTTGGATTTTAAAAAAATATTTTTAGAAAGAATCCGAATTATTTATTTTTGGAAATTTATTCCAATATTTTTACGGTTTTTATATTATTTGAAAAAAATCAGTTTTTTAAAAAAATAGGACTTTGATAAATATTTTGATGCACATTAAAAAAATAATTTATGATGGATTACTTGTAAGGTTTTAATTATTTTTAATTTTTTATTATGATTAGTTTTATAGTGTAAATTGATATGATAGATTCTTATGGCGATAGAAACTCTTGTCTCTTGCAATTTAGTTTGCTAATATCAATTAGACAAGATTAATTACTAAGGATTAAATTCTATTTGCTAAGATAATATTTTTTTAAATATCAATATGTGCTAAAGTCAACTAAAAAACATTAAATTTTGTGAAAGAAATAAAAAGCTAATATTCTCATGCTAATAAATTCCTCTACCAGACTAAATGCTGCGTAAAAAAAGGGAAATGGGATGAAACAAAAAATCAAAAGATGCTTCCAGGTATTTCTTCGAGTATGATGATTATTGAAGTTACATGTGGCAATAGATTTAAGCTCGGTCCATCAAAGTCGAATTTTTTGAGATCATTCAATTCGTGGTTAGAGACTAAATCAAACAGGATTTTAAGAATCTAATCTAAACCAATAATTTAAACTCCAAATTGTGTTCGAAATCAAGGAAAATTTTAATTGAGAGCGTTCTGAACCTTAAATGAATCTCACAGTCCTATCAATACAAAATTTTTAAATTTAAGCAATTTATTTTCAAATATCTAATTTAAAAAAGACGAATGAAACTCATTACCATTTTACAATTTTGATCATATTGATAATATATTATTATATATTAAATTTATTTCACAACTGGTAATTTTAACTATAACTAACAATAATTAGTTTATTTTGATATAATTCTATTTACAATATGGGGGATTAGTTTCGAAGTGGGCACATTTTGACACAAAGAGTCGCTGATTGCAAAGCCATTAAATTATTAATAGCTAATGAAAAAACATGTATTTTTTTAAAGCAAGTAATTGATTAAAAATGAAATAAACAGCTAGAAAGATATAAACGACTTTCAAATTCAGCCAAGTATTTTATTTTATTTATTTTTTTCCGGCTCAATAATTATTAGCTGAAACAAAGAGATTTCTTCATTCAGAATCTACATTATTAATTTCAATTTTTTATCCAATCTTTAATATCTACGAAATATTAATTATAAAGTTTGAATTAAATTAAATTGTTATCTATGGTTAAATTTAAATAAAGCTATATTTAATATATTCCAGATTTTATAAAGTTATTATCTTTAAACAAAAAATTTTAATTGATGAATTTTCATTACATAAAAAAACACAAACTTTGTTTGCTCTCTATTTTTATTTAAAAATTTTATTGAAAGTAAATTTCAGTAATCATATAAATCAAAGATTTTATTTATATTGAAAATGTACAATGGGAGGGGTTTCAATTGAAAAGACCAATTTATAAATTTATATACGTACAAGTAAATAAAATTTGTACTTTAGTGAATCGCTATTGAGTGATAAAATATATAAAGTTCGGTGTTAAAGATTATATTTAAAAAGCTAAGTAATAATGAGGGCATGTTATTTATCTGTAAAATATATAATTAGATGACATAACTTTCTAAGCTATAATATTCTGCTAGACTGTTAGTTTTATTTTATATTATAAATTATTGGTGTTTATTAGACTTAATAAACACCAAAATTTTATTCTTTTTTTTAGTCACAGTGAGTATATCATACGAAATTAAAATAGTACAAAAAATAATAAAGAGTATTAAATTTTAATTTTTTTCGACCTGGTCTATATAGTCTAATTAAATGTTTAGTATTTTATAAATAGTTTTAAAACTCATATTCGTAATAATAACTTCAAATGATGCTACGAGAAAAAAGAAATATCGCTTTAGACTTATCTATAGTATTAAATATATCAATTGTGGTAAATTTGATAATATTTAGGAGTAATCAGAAAAATAATTGTGTGAAAATTACTCAGTTTAGCCATTTATCGATGCAAATTTGTATTATTTTGGAAAATTACTTGGATAAGTAGAAACTAGATTAAATTTCCCACACATTTACCGTAGTAGTACCCGATACTGTAAATGCCAAATGTGGAAATATAAGAGATAATATGGCATTTTATTAGATGCTTTTTGCTTTTTCAGGAACAGAGGAATATTATGGAGTAGATAAGGTAGCCAACCATTGATCGCCACCTTGTATTGGAGCGAAAAATGCGTATTGTTGGCTAACTTGAATAGCTAATCAAATGGGAAAGGCTCATAAAAATTAGTAGCGAATTATGTATTAACTTTAACGTATCTAATTACTTTTTCTGTAAGAGCTAATCGGATATAAAGATAAGATTTTACGGTATGAGCCAATAGCCAAAAGGATTATCAGATGTATAAAGTAATTATAGTAAATGCTCAAAATTTCCGTGTAAAAAAAAAAAACTTTACTAAATACTCAACGCAGTTTCATGTCAGGTGTTTATACTGCATTTATCAACAAGTTATGTAAATAAGAGTTCCTGGATATAAAATCCAATTTAGAAAAGTGTTAGTTGCCCAGCTCTCTATATTATAGTTTCCCTGGAACTTTATATTCCAATATTCTGTTTCTCTTAACGCAGCTGCCTCTCACTATCCTTTCATTTTACCTATTCAACATTCTCTATAATGAGCGCCCAATCTACACCAGTTCATGAACCTATCCGCCAAGAAGCCTCTGCATCAAAAAAGTAAGCAATATTTACTCCATTATGCTCAAAAAATATATCTAAGCAGCTTACTTACCCATTACCCACTTTAAAATTATTGCTCCATTATATTCAGATTGTTAGCCAAACTCGCAAATGGTGCTATTGCTGGTATCACTGGTGTTTCGATCATTTACCCTTTAGATATCGTTAAGACTCGACTTCAAAACCAACGACCTCTTTCGAATGGAAAATTACCTTATAGCGGAGTGTAATTTTATCATATTTCATACTCTCAATTAGTCTCATCACTATTCCTAACACACTGTACATTTTTCAATTTTTTCATTTACTAATTTTCTTTATTTATGTTATTTTGATTAGCTATGACTGTATGAAACAAATTGTAGCTCGCGATGGTTTAAAGGGATTATACCGGGGGCTAATACCTAACCTTATAGGAATTACCCCAGAAAAAGCTATTAAAGTATGTTACAATATAACATCATTTTTATTTTTTACTTAGACTTTCTAACCATTTATTTTCAATTCATTTAATTTAGCTTTTATTAACCTATCCGTAATTTACCATTATTATTTCACTAGCTAGCTGTAAATGATTCCATGAGAGGATATTTTGCTAGAAAAAATAGCACCAGTATTGAAAAAATCTCTTTGTTTAGCGGAATGATAGCTGGTGGTGTTGCTGGTTTCTGCCAAGTCATTGCAACCAATCCAATGGAAATCGTCAAAATACAATTGCAAATTGCTACGCAACCCTCGGCCCAAGCCTCTGCCATTGCTGCGAGTTCAACTATAAATTCTACAATTTCACCAAAAGTTTCCATGCCTATTGGAAAATACAGTACTGTAGCTTCCATGCCATCTAACGTCACTGCTATTGGAATTGTTAAAAATTTGGGAATTAGAGGCCTTTACAAAGGAACACTGGCCACTTTAATGCGTGATGTCCCATTTTCAATCATATTTTTCCCTTTGGCAACTTTAAACACTTCAATTATTCAATCCTTCTTTTTCTCCCAACCATTGTCAGAATCTAAAAACTCAAAGCCGAATTTTGGCTCTGTATTTTTAGGAAGCTTGATTTCTGGTGTCATTGCTGCCGTAGCCGTCACGCCTGCTGATGTTATTAAAACTAGACTACAAGCTGGCTGGAAAAATAGCAATTCTTCTCACAAAGAAACTATTTATACCGTTGGTAAGTCAATACTAAAAACTGATGGAGTTAAAGGGCTATTCAAAGGCGCTGTACCCCGTGCCATGACCACTGCCCCATTGTTTGGTATTGCTCTAATGATTTATGACTTACAACAACGATTCTTCCCAATATAATACCTCCACATTTGCATGTTGTTGCTCGCTTCCCTAATTAATATTTCAACTAGGACTCCCTAATTGTTATCAAATAGACTAAAAATTTTACAACACACATTCCAAACCACGGTTTATCCTTTTCCTATTTCGTGCTATGATATTTCATCAAATTTTCCTCATCTATTCGCCCCATTAATAAACTGATTATATTCTATACTAATTATACTAACAATAACATTATTTACTATTACTAACAATTTTATTAACCTCCAAACGTTTTAAATATATTCAAGTAAGAGCTATCTAGTTATAAAAATAATAAAATCTATTGTTTAATTGCAGGATAAAATATGATTAGCGTACCTGAAGAAAACTTCAAATTCCATAACTGTGGATTTTACAGCTAATGTATCATTCATATAACGTGTTTTATATATAGAAATATTTTTTTGCCCGAATTTTTTCATAATAAAATAAATAATATTTATATTAAAGCTCACAATTAATCGTAATTTCGCTAATTTCAAGTTTTTCTGTACTGGAAGGCCTTGGGGGATTTATTTACTTCAAATAATCAGAACTATATAAAAAAGCTAAATATAGACCCAGATAATCCACAAAGATGTACTAAATCTTTAAGAATTCAAAATAATTGTTATTTTCTTTTTTCAGTGTGGTCAAAGAAATTAAATTTAATCAATCAGTTTTATTTTTATCTATGGCTTTGTTATTTTAGTATAGGCGTTTAGAATATTAATTATCAAAAATTGGAATTTGTTCCTATATAAATCAAAATTGTTTAGATTTTTTATTCAAGAAATTTAGTAATTTAGCTAATTTGGTAATACAATATCATTGGTACTTGCTTTTACAGCTGTTTAATTCGGGAACAATTAAACACACCCAATATAATTAAACATAATTAAACAAACAAAATAATTTGGTAGTTGCTACATATTTCACGTTAGAAGCATACAAAAGTAATACTGGGTGATTTAAGTGACTCAGAAATAGTTAGCTACAGAGACTTTAATAAAAAAAAGATTGTATATCCTGGAAAAATATGAATATCAGCTGAACGTTAATAGCAGACTTATATATTTATAAATATAATCAGAATAATTAAGAGTCTTTATAAGATCAGTTTAAATTTAGATTTAAATTTTATATTATCAGAAATGGTTTCTTTTAAATTATTTACTAACAGTTATACACAGATTGAAATTCATCTATAAGATAGGATAGTCTATCTATTTCCTCTATCAAGCGATTAATATAGTTTTTATGACAATGTACGCAGTCGTTACTCATATTGTTCATCTTCGTTTGATCCTTATAATATTCGTTTTTAGGTTCCTCAATAGGTAATTCTGAGGTTTTCATTGGTTTTAAACTATCTATTTTGCAATCAACTTGAATCTGATTGGAATCTTTCAAATCTTCTATGAGATTTTTGTTATTTTCATCCATTAACTTTATTTCGATACACTTCTTTATGACTTTTTGATCTTTCGTTAAATTTTGATCAATTTCGCGCTTCAAGTCTATAGTAAGGTCTAAGTTTTCAAATTCATTTTCATTTTCATTATCCAAATCTAGCTTTCTGTGTGATCTATTTACAAGCGTATTACTTGTATTATAATTAATTTCATTGCTTAAATTAGCATTACAGTTCTCTTTATAATCATGGACTATTTCCACTTTAGAATTTTTCTGGTTATTAGACTCATCAAGGAAAGTTTTTTCGGGCTTTGAAACTTTTAAATAATCAGAAATATTAAACTTAGGAGCAGCGTCGCTGTCAATATTAGCGTTTTCGCTTGTGACGTAGTTAAATAAAGATGACGACTGTCTCTTGATAAACTCAGTTTTTGAAACTTCGCCTGAGGTTTCATTTACAAATTGATTTAATGATGGAGTATGAGGCGCAGAGCTGAAAAAAGTTTTCGGTTTTGGATTGGGGCGGAGGTTATAAAAATTTCCAGTTATAGATATTTTCGAAAGAAGATGGTTAGCGCTTGTATGTAGGGATGTGCTACTTAAATCATTTAAAGCTTTGTTCAAGTTTGGAGAACTAGAAGCTTGATCTTTAATAGTGATTGTGGACTCAAAAATCTCTCGAGCATCCTTTTCAGGTATATTACTGGTATTTTCATTATTGATAACCGGGCTGCTATTTTTAGTGAGAGGTATCGAATTTTCATTACAAATCTTAGATGAGGTATCAGAGTTTTCTGCATGTTTGGCGATCGATCCAATAACTGGATCAAGATTCAATTTTTCTGGAGTTAGGCTGACACTATTAAAAATGTTACTCTTATTTGAGATATTTAATTTGCTATGACTTTCAGCTGTAATATCGCCTAGGCTAGTACGTTTAAATGTGATCGAGCTGCGAGAGTGGGTGATTTTTGAATTAGAGGAAAAAATAGAACTCGATTTAGATGGGGTATTAGAGCATGGTGATAGAGGAGCAGAAACCGTAGATATGGTATTGTAATTATTTAGAGTTTTATTGCTATTATGATTGAAATTGGAATTATGGGTTTTATAGGATATGCTAAGATTTTCAGAGAATTTATCGGGATCAATAACTTTGAGGTTAGATAATTTTAAGGGGCTGGAGTGGACAGAATTGTTACAAGATTTGAATTTTATGTTCAGAGTTTTTTGCTTTACAGATAGATTTTCAGAGTTTAAATTAGTATTGATTGAAATATCTTTATCATTGGGACTTTTATTTGTACTTGAAGATCGCGCCTTGTATATTTCAGATCCCGAATCTAATTGATATTTTACATTGATACTAGAAATATTAGATAAACATAAGGAACCATGCTCACAAAAAACTAAATTATTGACACTTTCTTGAGTTTTATTAACGAATCTGTCAGATCTTTTAATTAAAAGCTCAGATTCAGGGTCAGAAAAATCTACAGTAAAATTTTCAGAGGTAGAGTTATCAACAGATTCAATTATTGAGCTATAATTGTTAAAAAATTCTATTTCACTTAATAATTCTGATTTTTTCCTGTTGATATATTCAAGGATTATACTAGTTCGTTTATTCATATCGTGTAATGAGGATCTTGTTGAGGGGAATTTAACCTTAATAGAATTTGCATTTTGATTTGAGTTATTCTGAGCGTTAGGATGCAAGCTTGAGAGCATAGGAGAAAATGGAACTGTTTGAGAACTGTTAAAGGTGATTTTTTGGAGATTTCTCCACTGAATATACTCGGATAAAGCAGCACCAATTGAGGGTTTGTTAGGGTTGTTGTTTGAAGAGTTGATAAGATTAGAGTTATAGGTCGAGTTTGGAGTTTCAGGAGGATGAAAAGAATCAACAACAGGAGGAATGCTAGAGCTATTAATTTTAATATCAATATTGGATGGGGAGATATGTGTATTATCAGTAAGGATTAAGGATTCATTATTATTGCAGTTTTTAGATGAAGAGAGATCATTAATACTTGATTCTTTAGAGAGATGTTTATGGCCAGTGTCGTTGAGATAAATGTCAGATTTTTCATTACTGGACGAACCATCTTTAATATTGCTGGGCGGGGTATTTTTATGTTTAGAGTGATTGTTTCGGTTTTGCTTATTAGGTGGTTTAAGTGTAATGGAGCTACTGGTGTTTTCAATTGAGAAGTCAGAGTCAAGTTCGGTATTTGGGGTGTTTGTTAGGTTATTTGAGGTAGATTTAGAGCCTCTAGAGCGATTAGAAGATTTAGGTTTTTTTATATGATTAGATTGGAGATATAATGCAGATTTGGTATCGGGGTTAGACTCTATATCCCTGTTAGTAATGGTCGATTCGTCAGAATTGTAGTTATTAAATGATGCAGTGGACGATTTTCTTGGAGCTTTATCAGCTTCATAATATTTTGAAAAGCGGAAAGAGTGATTGCGTTTAGATGATTTTTTAAATAAGCTTGGAGAAACTAAAGAAGCTTCAGATTTTTCAGAATCATTAAAGTCAGAATCGATTAAATGTGTGTCAAGGCTAGTTTTTGGGTAGGATAAATTAAAATCTGCAGATTTAGAAGAAGAAACGTCGAATAAGGGAGGTTTTAAGGGATTGTTGGAAGATATACGAGATTTGTTTAAAGATTTTCGAGAATAGCTGTTTGCGCGAGCGACAGATTTTCTAGAGGAATCAGAAGAAAGCCTAGATCTTTTTGGTTTTGCGTAGCTAGATTCAGAGTTTGATTCGCTAGAAGATAATTTATCATTACTTAGGTTTATAGATTTGTGGGAATTTTTAGTAGAACTGTTGCTTAGATCGGAGTTTTTCTTCTTTAAACTTTTAGATTTTGGTAGTTTTGGAGTGACATCATTGGTAGGAGAATCAGAAACGTTTGGGGAATTACCGGATTTTACTCTTGTGAAGGGAGAATCAGAAAAGTTCTTGTGCTTGAAACGATTAGTATTGTGGTTAATATTTGATATAGCCGATAAAGCAGCAGTGGCAGCCTTTCTAACACCAGTGGCGACATTTGTTCCCCAAAGTTCAGCTTCTCGGGCTAAAACTATAGTCCTGGGCTGCTGGTTGATGTAAGGATGGTCATCTTCTTTACATTTTTCGCAGTAGTATTTATCGGGAATATTTTTTTCATCACGGATACCAACGCATAAGGTATGTTGCCAGTCGTGGCATTCTTCGCATTGAATCATTAATTCACCGTCGTCTAAGCGTTAAAGGTAGAAATAAAAAAGTAAATAAATAGGATGTGGAATAGGAGAAAAGAGATAGGAAGGTAGAAAAGGGGTATACTCATTAGTCCACACATGCAGCGAACGACGCCGTCTTCGTTTTCGTTTTGCGAAAGTTCAAGATCAGCGTCTAGTAAAACGGGAGATTTTTTTTTAGTTTGCTTGCTGTGTTTACTATTTTTGTTATCTGTTGGAAGGTCTACGGATAAGGTTATATTTGAATCAGAGTCAGGCGAGGGGCTATATCTGTTCCTGTTATTGTTTCTTTCAGCCTTCCTTTTACTAATTCTTTTAGAGAAGATAGTGAGATCTTTATCATCAGGGTCATTATCCATTGCTGATATGTTTTAAATTAAGTAGGTTGATAGGAATTCGTTTAAAGAGTTTGGGATATTATTAGATAGAATATGGATAAGAGGTATATGTAAACAGTGGCGCTGAAGAGGAGAGAGTTAGGATAAATAAACAAAATATTCGAATTCTGAAAAATAAAAGAAATACGAAATTTTGGTATTAAGATAAGTGATATAATTAAGAGATAAATGGGGATATGAATATGAATAAGGGGGAAATGCACAAGGCTGAATGTCGAACAAGAAATAGTTTGATGAATTAGCTAGAAAATGGTAAAGATATCAAATTAGAAGGCGGTAATAAGAAATATACTAAACAAAGCAGCTGAGGAGTAAGAGAGGCCTACAAGAGTATATAATAATATAATATAAACGTTTTTGTTCTGCTGAAAATGTTACTAAAACGAAGCAACAGTAATAAAAACAAATAAATATAAAACTAATACGTAAACTTCAGAATTGAAAATACACTTCAGTTATATTTTTTTGTAGCTAAATGTCAACTTTTTAAAAATTCGGCTTTTTTCTGCTTTAATACGCCCAATAATGTCACCTGTTAATTAAAAACAATATTCTGACCAATAGATAACGCGTTTTACTTCCTTCGTTTTCCACTATAAAAAATAATTTAAGGTTATTTTAAACTTAAAAGCCAATTACATTCTTTGCGTTTATTGAAATAAAATAGCCATCCAATAATAACTGACCTTTATATGAATATTTTACAATCCAATAATTATTATAAAATAGATCATAGAGATGCTAATATTAGAGCCAATATGTAGAGATAATATGTCGTTTACTAACTTTATATATGGCCAATAGATCTGATGGGTTAATATTATTTATTTGAATTATGGCCAATAGATATTCTAAAAATATTCTTAAATTTAAATAAAATGATTAAAAAATCAAACGCAAATAAGCTGTAGAACAAATTTAATATGGCCAAGAAATAAAATCTTTAAACCTTTAATCACTACTGACTAATTATTTATTTATTTATTTTTTTGA
>LSSN01002036.1:0-16150 GCA_001970855.1 Smittium culicis
TCTTGAAAATTTGGACATATTAATTTATTGCCTTGTAAACTGTCTTAATAATTTTTTTAATACCTAGTTTATATTATTTTCGACATAAAATATTCTCTATTGGTTGTTAATTAGGTATAATAAGAGGTTAATCAAATTTTAGCTCTTTAATGTAGCTTGATAAAAAAAAAACCGTTGGTAAGCAGTATATTTTTATGTTTTATCTAAACTTGAAAAACAAAAGTTTTAATAAGGCCTAGCCTAAGGTTATTTTTATTTTTATTTTTTTTTTGCCTTTAAGGGTTTATTAAACTTTATTTAAAAGTACACAAAAATCTATTAACAAGTATTTATATTATAAAAATGTTATATTTTTTTTTTGAAACCGATCCCACTCCCCCCCTCTTGCAGCTCCATGCCCACTGGGCATTGGTTCAAGTACCTAAGGTTAACTGTATCTCAAAAATTAGCATATAGTACTCTTCATTATTATTATTATTTTTGGCAAAGGTGACCAATTATATTCCATAAAAGTTGTACTTTTCAGGGTGAAGCTAAATTCTTTTAAAGTTAAAAGTATCAGTAATTAGAACACAGTTATAAAGTTCATAAAAAAAAGCAAAAAAAATAGCAGTATTTTTAACTATTGCTGCCTGTGTTAGGGCAAATTAGATAGTTTATTTTTTATTTCGACTCCTTCTCAGGAATTAGACTGTATTTGGTCTACATAATAAAGCAAATTGCATTCAATAAAAATAATCTGACTTTTAGACTTGATTAAATACAAGTCTTTTGATTAAATATCAGCAGATAGAAAAGTTAACTTATAAATTATCTACGCATCAATTAATCCGCTTTTTTAAAAACTTTTGGACGCGAAAGAGTTAATTCTTTCATGTACTGTATTACGTTTTTTAACATCTAAAAGTAACCAACTTTGGTAAAAAATAATAGAATTCCAAGACTCATTCAATTATTGGTTTGCTGTACAGTAGCACCAAGTAATAAACTTGATTTTAAGTCACAAGTGATTCAATAAACTATCTAAAAAGTGGCGAATAGGGAGATGCAATCAAGTAGTAAAATGCAATTTAGGTAAATAAATTTTATTTATATCAAAGAGATACGATTTGCTTTATTAAATCTAATTATTAGTATACAAAAAAGTAATCAAACACGAGCAAAATAAGATATTTGGGATATTCCTAGTAGAAGCGGAGCTATTTTTCATTAAAATTCTATTTGCTTAAGCGAAAAAGATAAATTTATTGGTTGTACTGGTTAATTCATTCGATATAGTTTTCTAATAGGTTTGAAAAATTAAAATAGATATAATGAGTAGGAAAAATTCAAAGGTTAAAATTCTGCACCTCCAAACAATCTCCAAATTTTCTCAGTGAAGTTATCGCTCCTATTTAAAAATTTACCATTTAATTATAGTAGATATTTTTCTTTTGATTTAGGTATTACGGAGTTTATTTATTCAGCAGCTTAGGCTAAAAAAATTCAATAAATAAATAAATTGGCGCGAGTCCAGTCATCACAATTAACGAAATGAGATATATTTAAATTATTTATAAATACAGCTGTTTAATTTAAATTGTTAAGCCTTTATTAGTGTAACTATGATTTGGGAACCGAAATAAAAATGCAAAAAAAAAAAGTATTTTATGGGAAAATGATTAAAATAATTAGTATGATTCCAAGATTTTAAATATAAAAGCTATCCGATGTGAAGGAGCGCTTATGGGCAAATAAAAATCAGCTAAAAATGGTATTGGTAATAAGCAAAAATTATTGGTTAGAAAATTGATCTGTAGCTTTTTAAAATAATATAGATTAATTAATTGCCTATTGTTCACAGTTAAATGTTATTTCCGCTTATGTAATGCTTGCATAAAATTAAAACTAGCCATACTATACTTTCTACTATTTAGTGCGAATATGTTTAGGTATATTTGTAAAAATGGTTACAAAAGCCTTGTTATAAACTAGCTGACATCACCATTTTAAATCGAAACCTAAACCTGCAAAATAGATAAAAAAAAAAGCTTATATTTTTTTCCAACCCATTAAAATGAGGAAAATGCAAAAGAGTATAAACTATGAGAAATTTTACCGATATTTGTATTCCGACATTTATATTATAGTTTCTATATTTCCGCTAATATACTTTAGATATCATAAAAAGTTCCTGATTCAGAGAAGAGTACATAATAGCAAGTAGTGTATATGATAAAACATTTCAAGTCTAGTCTTTTTGAGCTAATTATAATGTATTCAGACGTTTATTATCAAATAATGGAAAAAATATTCGATAGGAGAGAAAAATAAACGAAACAGTAGTATCTACTGATAGATACATACTATGTACTATAATTTAAAATAATTATAATTTTTTTCATTGATTAGGATAAAATATTAATTGTTTTCAAAATAGCTATTAACCCTTTCCCGTCCAACACTCTTTAAAAAAATCAAATTTACGATTCGACTATGGTTTATAAGCAAATTAATTATTTGCTGTTATTCTATAACATACCAATATTTTTTAAAGATTCGGAATTAAAGCATTTTAATTGAACACAGTTGGCTATATCTGGTGGTCCAAAAACAGTCTGCCACCCGGGAAAGGGTTAAGCACAGATGGGTGATTCTGAGCGAAGAAAGTAATTTGATGCAATTAATAGTATTAGCTTGTATAATTAATAGTTGTAAACATTATTGTCGAAATTGAAAAGGAATTTCGATTTTTCTATTTTTTCGTATAAATTTAAAATTATTATTTGCTAGAAGAATGAAACGTTTTTATATATTGTATATTAATTTTTTATGTAATTTTATACACTGTAACACTTTAGTCTATAAAACGGCTACTTCATTGAGAACCTCCCAGTCAACTATTCATTAGTAATGTGATATATAAAAGGTATAATGTTTTTTTAAAAAAATACCGGAATTGTTTCTGGGTGAGAATAAAGCAAACAATAAAATAAACTAGAAAGTGCAAAATAAACTAAAAAGTAGCTGGAATCTTTTTAATTAAGTAATTATGTGATTTTATAATTTATTTAACCAATGATTAGTCGACGGGGTGTATTTTAGTAAAAAGTATGAGTGTGCAGAATGAGTCATAAATGAAAACATTAATTTCAATGCTTTACAAAAATATAACTATAATTAGCAAAGCACTTTTTAGCACAAAAAATATACAAATGAAATCAAGCTATTATATTTTATTATTGGCCCCTACGTACTAAAAACCCTGATAATATAAATTATTTGACCATACATTGATATTTTTTATATGGTATACAAAATCTGAAATGTAAATACTGCGGACTAATATTCAGAAAACTAAAAATTTGATATATGTATTAAAATATCCGTTAAATAATCTAATATATTACAAAAAATCAAGATCCAAAAAAAAAGAGAAAAGTTTCGCTAACCTAGTAGTCTATATATTTTTTATAGATAAAGGAGAAAGTGTTAGATTTATATGGCAAGATCTAAGCGCAATCAAAATATCCACATATTTTGTGTGGCTCGTCGATTCCGAATATCAAATTGTCTAAATCGAAAAAATACCATTAAAAATATTCAGTACTTTGTGTTACTTGAGCTAAAAAGTCAAGTAAAAATAACAATAACATCATATTTACATTTTTCTTATGGAAGAATTGTTTTTAAATTCCGATATATTCTTTTTGTACCTTCTTATGTAAGCAACAATGGTTCGAGACGTTCAAACTAATTCCTACTATTTGCAAAATAATATAGGCACCTATAACACACAAGCCAATAATCACTAATTTAACAAATAACTACAAACTAAAATACTTTTAGATATTTTTCCTAATTGCTTAGCCAAAAAATTTTTGTTGTATAATTTCTTATATATAATAAATAATCTAACTCCTCTTTGTATACTTTTTGAGATCTTTTACTTGTATCTATTTTTAATAGAAATAAAATTTCTACATTAGACTAGTACTGTGTCAATGTTTATAAATCCCTTCAACATCCGCCCTCTGAATTATCCCTAACATCCAAACATTTGACTTATTATATGTATCAATCTCCTTAAAAAATTTAATCATCATTTTATTTACTCTGATATAGCCCATAATTTATTGTTTTATAACACACATATAAATCCTATTATAAAAATCACACTATTATTATTCTTTTTATTATCCTTATATACTTTCAATACTTGAACATAACACCTTAATATTATCACTTCTTGTATGTCCAACTATTCCCCTTACATATATCAACATATTTAGTATACAATCTAATTATCATAATAGAGCAACTTCTGGAATACATTTTTAAATACCTCACTTATCGAATTTTTTAGCCTTACTTCCCTGCCGGCCTCTTTTTTTTTCTTTTTTAGCAGAAACCATAAAGAATTATTGAATTAAAATATCATCATTTAATATTAAATATATTATAAAAAATCTTATAAAGATTAAACTAATATTAAAATGTCGACATCCTCAAAGCCTGAAACATCCGACGAAAAAGAAGCTGTCACTTTCGAATTATATTCTGATCAGGTATTGACTGAAAATGAGACTGCCCTGGTCAAGTCTTACCTCAGAAAATCTGATCTACGTGTTTTGCCCATACTTATTGCTCTATACATCTTCTCCTTAATTGATCGCGGTGCCATAGGGGCTGCCCTTGCTAATGGTTTGCGAGTAGGTCTAAAACTAACCCAAAGCGAAGAGTTTCTCTCAACCGCAATATTTTCCGTCTTTTATATCATTTGCGAAAGTAAGTATAAATCATTAATATTTATCGCTCACATTTATTTTTTGTAATATTACCTCCCCCCCCTACCTTTTATTAACATATAATTATTCATTTTTTCATATTTCTTATTCATCAAGTCCCCTCGAACATCATTCTAAAGAAAATGAGACCAAATGTTTGGTTTACTATCATCGGTACTCTTTGGTCAATCACGTGTATGTTACAAGCATTTGCTAAAAATGGCACTTCGTTTACTATCCTTAGAGCCTTGCTAGGAATATTCGAATCTGGCTTCTCTCCTGGAGTCATCGCTTACTTAAATTACTGGTACACCAGGACTGAGCTTGGTTCAAGAATGTTATACTTTTACATGTCTTTTTCCATTGCTGGGATTATCGGCTCTCCGCTAAGCGCCATTCTGGCATCCAACAAGGTAACATTATTTACTACTCTAGATGTCATTAATTTACCAAAAACTTGATCATCTTTAATAGAAAAAAAATTTTTTTTGAATTAATAATCGTAATTTTTTTGATATTATTTTATCTCTGTTTACGCATCTCGAAATAATATTAATGCTCATAATTTAATTATTCTATTAGATATTTTCATTCAAGCCGTTCCAAAGCATTTTCTTCTTCGAAGGATTAATTACATTAATTTTATGCATAATCGGTTATTTTGTTATTCAAAACTCTCCAGAGGAGGCAAAATTTTTAACTGTTGAAGAGCGAGAGCTAGCTCTTCGTCGATTATCCAATGAACAAGGAATTTCATCAAAAACTAAAGTTAACATGAGACAAACCTTCCAGATTCTTATGGACTGGAAACTGTGGATATTCTGCTTGATATTGTTGGGTGCTGGTGTTGGGCCTGTCGTTGGTTCAATCTTTGGCCCTTCAATCATCACCTCATTAGGTTTTACTGGCGTCCAAGCTACATATTTAGCTGGTCTACCCTCGATTTCCGGGCTAGCTGGTTTATTTGCCGCTGTTTACATGACAAATAAACTTGATTACAGCGTCATTATCGTGTTTTTTGGCATAGTACACATCGTTGGATATTCTGTTTTTGTTTTCGCATCAGGAAAAATCATCCGTCTTGTATTCTCATTTATCTCTGGGTTTGGCTCTCTGCCTCTTATCCCTGTTTCCATAACTTGGTGTTTAATTAATCAAGGTGGAATATTCAAAAGAATGATAGCTTCTGCACTAATTGTATCTATCAGTACAACAAGTGGTATTTTCCTTCCAAGGGTTTTCGTATACAAGTACTTCCCAAAGTTTACCATCGGCCACTCACTTGCTATTGGTATAATGTCCCTAGCGCTAGCTCTAACAGTTTTTTTAAACGTTTACTACAGGTACGAGAATAAAAGAAGAGATATAGCGAATGGTGATGTTTCACACTTATCTGAGCAAGAACAAAGAGACTTGTTTGATAAACATCCGAAATTCAGATATAGACTATAAAAATCCATTCAAGCTTCGTCAGATAAACAGATTCATCTGGCACAATAAACTCCAAAATATCATATATTAATTTAATTCTAATGCTTTGTATTAAGATCCTTCCCAAGTTCATAATGGTCCCAGCCCATTTTACCAGAGCTAATACATATAAATGCGCATATTGACATTTTATTCCACATTGTTTATAATTTTTTATTGATCTTTGCGTTTATACTTTTTTACTTTTTTACTTTATTATTTTTCTTAGTTTATACTAGAAAAAATAAATGGCCTAATATTGCTACATAATTATTAGTTTTTCTTTGATTATATATATTTTAATTTTTTTATTGTTAGTCAGGCTATTAAAGAATACTAAAGAATTATCTGTAAAAGTTCTTAGTTGCTAATAATTATTTCTATTCTTTTATATCATTGTAAGCTAAGCTAACCCAATTACATTCTATCATTCGTTTGGCTCGATATAAACTGTAAATAAATTGAGCAAATTAAATCTCATTAATTGGTAACTGCGATTTTAAACGATTTCAGCTTTTAGTTTTGAATCGAGTACAGCTAAATTTATAAATTATTTATAGCTCTCCACAATATCAAACTGCTATACTACATGGAATCGCTATACCATCATATCTCAATTTACTCTATATAAGGAAAATCGTTCTATAATAAAACAGTAAAGACCTATTGACAGATTATTTCCGAAATAGTTTATGCAGTTGTCTACTGTATAAGAAAATCAAAGTACACGAGATGGGCGGCGAATTAAATATGAAATCAGAATTCGAAATTCTCAAAACCCAGCTGAAAGTATGGGAGAAACAATTCCAAAAAGATAATGGAAGGCTCGCAGGAAAGTCTGACTTAGCTAAAGTTCCGGAAATAGGTATAAATTAAATTTATAAACAACTTTTGATTTTTATTTGTTTAGACATGCTTTTTATATATCTAAATTCATTTTATATTGAAATTTATCTGTTTTCCCTCCATCCCTTCCTCATCCTCAAAATATAAACCTTAAGAATCGAAATACAAATTATATTATAAACTTAAGCATTCGTTAATAACAAGCACGCCAAAAAGGAAAACCCCTATACTCGAAAAGACATATACAAAACAATTAAACTCTTCAAATAATCACGATTTAACTAGTCTTAATTTCTTATCACCATCTAGACCTGATAATAATCGTAATTACTTTTGTTGATTTTTCTATTTCGTATTATAAAATATATACATAATTTTAAAAAAAAAATTTTTTTTTGTAGAATCCAACAGCGAAAAATCTTTAGAAAGTATCCAAGAAATTACAAGTATTTCCAAAAATCTAGAAACTCATGCTGATGTAACAAATAACATTCCCGCATCTCATCCCCTATCGATATCTACTTTTTCGGCTGATATTCGTGGAAGTGTATCATCGAGAAAAAAAATTGATATCAATGCTTTCAAGAAATCACTAACTACTCAAGCTCCCCAACCTTCTTACTTTGACAATTCCCTCAAAAGGTCCAATAGAAGCGATGATGATTTGCCTATCAATGATAAAGAGACTGATATCAAACCCACAAAGGTATTCATACTTTTTAATTACGCTGCTTTAATTTCTATATACTATTAATGTATTCCTCATTTTTTTCAATATAATTTTAAAAATTTTATCAGTTATTCTTTGATCTTATTTTCGGAAATGTATTCTAACATTAACTTGTATTGTAATTTTAACTATGCTTAACTAGATCGCTAAAAAGCCAACACAAAAGAGGCAAACTAGAAGAGTAAAACGTAATTATTTCTACCACTACCTTTTCATTTACATTATACTATTTATATCCTCGTAATAAATAGATATTTCACTTGAATAACTTTTTTCTCATTTAATCCACTTTTTTTTGTATAAAATATTAACCATTTTCTACCTAATTAGTTAAACCCATTGATATGGTTAACAAAAAGGCAAAAAGAAAAGCAACTGACTCTTCAGAAGCTGGATTAATGGTTAGTCAAAATTTTACAAGAATGAAGCTAGGAAAAAGAAAACAAAATTTTGGCGCTGCTGACTATAGAAGGTATATTCTTTATTATTTTAGGTTATAAATTCTTTCAGACAAATCTATATGTATCTATCATATATTTAAATCTAATTTTTTAATTTCTTTTTTTAAAAAAAAAGAGAGTTTTATAAGAAAATGGTTTCTAGAGCAGAATCAAAGCAAAAGTCAAATTCAAAAAATTCTACCAAAAACCCTCAACCTGTAAATAAATTATCTCTAGATTTAAAAGGCGAATCTTTTGAAGTCGAATTTGAAGACTCACTAGGATTCTTAGTTAATGATTCTGCTCCAAAAAATAAAAAATTTGGACAAAAAAAGAGTAAATCAAAGCTTTCTATTGCTGAACTACGTCTTTTACTGTTCGCTGATGATCTAGAAGAGTAAAAATTTATACTTTATTTACTTTACTTTTTATTTTTTACAATACTCCTTAATTTTCAGATTTTCAATGCACTATTACTTTTTATTCTAGTTTTATGATTTTTTTCCCCCCTTTCATTTGTATATTTCTATCATAACTTGAGAATATTTAGTTTTTTTAACAACTTATTATATTTATAGTAACGAATCTAACATTTTAGTAAACAAAAAGATATGGGAGAGCTACTGCAATGATTCTGAAAAAGTCTATAATGACATGTCTAGAGATGCTTCAGGAAACCTTATAGTTAACATCAAACCGATCATGCTTGAAGTCTGGGGCTATACCGATTTCCTCCAAGGCCAATTAGAAGCTATAAAACGAGTACTTAATTGTCAGTCCTCGCTTTTAATTATCGGCGATAATAAAGGAAAGGGGTTCATTTATCAGCTATGCTCGCTTGTAATTAAGCTTATACTAAAGCCGCTGAAAATAAATTTAACTACTTTAGTTGTTAGCCCAACAACAGGATTATTTGACTATCAGATAAATAAGCTACCGCTCAGATTAAATGGCGAAAAAATATCTAATAAAAATGGAAACTTTGTGGAATCATTTAAAAACATAAGCTTTGATGATACAGACGTCTTATTTATAAATACAGAGCATCTAGTTTCATTGAGTAATATTTCAAAAAAAATCAAAATAGGTTTACTCGTACTAAACGAGTGTCACAGCGCATCAGAAAAATCAATAAATTTTAGACCAAACTATTTACTTGCTGGAAAAATAATACAAAATGTTCTGAAGCCAATATCGGTTCTAGCTTCAACAAAAATATGTAATCATGAGCTCAAAACCATTTTGTGCAATAAATCCGGGTTAGACCATAACCGCGCAGTTATCGATGGAACTCAAGGATTTTATTTCAATGATGCTTCAGATAAAAAGCCAGTCCTGAAAGTTCAAACTTTGACTGTACCAAGCTCAGATCAGTACTTTGAAGCTAGTAAAATGAAAGAATTGGTTGGATTGGTTAAAGACTTGTCTAGTAAAAACAAAAAACTGCTAATATTAACAAAAACGAAACCGGCCTGCGAAAGAGTGTGCGAATCACTAACTAGAAAACTCGACATGTTTGATGGTCTCATAATGTTTCACAATGATTTGGTATACAATTTAAAACTTATCGCTTTAAAAAAATTTGAAACTGGAGACTACAATATAGCTATTTGTCCCCAGTCTCTTACTTCACAGCTGCAAAAGTTATCAGTTGACGTAGTAATACACTATGACATGCCAGCATCACTAGACGACTACTTGATTCAAGTAAACAGGCTAGACACAACTAAAAATGTATTCTTTGGACTGAACAGTTTTCAAAATCAGAGGCAAAGTATACTCGAGTCCAAGTATGATTTTTGCAACTCGATAGTTTTCACGCCAGAAAAGCTTGATAGTGAGTGCAACTACAGCATAACTCAGATATTGTCATCGCACTGTGACAAACCAACGATTCGAAAGTTTATAAAGTATATATTCGATTTGCTTTTTAGTTCATTTAAAAGTAGCGACGGTACTTTATTGAGTACAGCTGAGAAGAAAGAGTATATTGAAAAAAAAATCGGATGCGGTCTACAAGAAAGTTCAAAAAGCAAGTATGTTGCAGTTAGTGTTCCGTTTGATGCGAGCGTTCAGAGACTGCTTGATTTATCTGAATTTGAGATAAAAAATTTAGTTGCAAGTTTATCAGTACTGATGCCAAGTTGGTTTACCTTAAGTGGGTATTTCGGTAAGAAGGCTGTTCTAACGAGCACGAAATTGGGGTCAAATAAGTTTTCGTTTTTGTTCTGCTCCAAGTATATTGTGGATAATGAGCTTGATTTGGCGTATTATTGCAACCAAACAGGGTCTGACGTTCTCGACGTTATCGAGAAACTAAATTTATGCGCAGCTAGCTCGGGAAGTGGTAGTGGCGGGTTTGTTGTTAGCTATAACGAAAATAGCGTATACTTGAAAATCAGCAGTGAGCTAATATTTGATTTGCTTGGCGATAATGGCAGCGAAATCGACGAGTCGATTGTGGAAAGGCTAGATAAGCAGGCCTTTATGATTTCATCAACAAAACTCGAAAAGTTGGTTGAGATGTACGATTATTTCAACTGCTTGACAGGAATTAAACATTGTGTCGCAAATGATGAAATAAGCGTTCTGAAAAATGTGCGACTGGAGCAGTCTGAAGCCTCATCAAAAATCAAATCATATCTAGAAGGACCAGCGAGCAACAATATCTACCCAACACCAAACGGCAGTACTTCTGATAATCCGCAGCTACTTCCACAATCATATCAATTAAACGATATTAAACAGCTAGAGGAATTTTACATTAAGAAATGTAAGTTTATTAGGTCCAATGACATGAATGTAACCAACAGCAACTATGAAAGCGATAATGATGGTAACAGTAGTAAATTGGATGACCATACCTACAGCAGCTTGAAAACGTTTATTTCGCAGCAAGGAACTCTATTTTCAACCGGTAAGAGTTCTATTTATAATTATTATTTTTATTATTAAAACGAAGTATAATTTTAAAAAACAAAAATATTAATAATAATAATGATAGGCAAATCGATTGCTAGAATTTTCCATGGGATCGGGTCGCCTAGTTACCCAGTAACCGAGTGGGGATGGACCAACTATTTCGGCAAGTTCAAGCATGTGAGCTTTTGCACACTGAGTCATGAGGCCCATAAACTGCTTATCCGATCGAATTTCCACTAAACATTAAAGTATTACATATAATTTTTTTTTTTTTTTTGGTATAAATAAAAAAAAACACAATTGAATATGTAGAAAAAGTTAAATAGTTATAAACCAACTTGTACTTATTTTATAAAGTTTGTGATTTTAGTATATGTAAATAACAATAAAATGGTGTAATCAATACTTTAATTTTTGTAGTAAATGGTATAGTATAGATAAGTTTTTTTTTTTGAAGAAAAAAAGTATGTTTAAAAGGGGTAAAAATCAGCAAAATAAAAATAGTAAAAAGACTACTTAAAAATGTGGGTTATAAAAATGCAGTTATATTGTGGTGTAAGGGAAATAGGGGGGGAGGGAGAGGATATCATAGTAGAGAAGCGATTAACAGCTGTTTAGTTGTGATAAAATATCATTGAGATTTTGAAGTTGTAGCTGAACATAAGCTAATATCCGTAATCTT
Organism: Smittium culicis; assembly: GCA_001970855.1. Taxonomy (NCBI): domain Eukaryota; kingdom Fungi; phylum Kickxellomycota; class Harpellomycetes; order Harpellales; family Legeriomycetaceae; genus Smittium; species Smittium culicis. Next base: position 11,857 of record LSSN01002036.1, read on the forward strand.
TCTTGGACGGCTTCTCTAGTTGATTTATTCAAGTTTTCGATCTGTTCATCAGTAAGAGAGTCTAAGTTGGGCAATTGCATATTAGACATCGAAAGTATGTTTTTAAGTAAGTTTGGATTTTGGGGATCAAGTGAAGTTGCAGGGGTGGTTAGAGGAACAAGGAGGGGTGTTCCCATATTATTTAAATTGTTTAGAAGGCTAAAGTTGTTATCAAATTGGGAGAATTGGGCATTGGCATGTTGCTGAGAAGAGAAAGTATTTGGGATTGGGTTAAATGTTGAGGTAAATGAGGAGCTATCGGTAGAGATTGGTATAAGCGATGGGATTGATGTAGATGTGAATGAATTGGTGTTGATTCGAGGAGTAGATGTAGATAGTTTAGGTTTACTCGATGAAGGAAAGGTGGATGAATTCGCGTTAGACGGATTATGATCAGAAGGAGATTGTGGATTTTGAGCGTGGTGCGAAGATGATGTAGAGAGATTTTGGTCGTTTGATAAAATCTTTTCTTTTAGTTTGTTAATTTCTTGGGAACTACTGATATATTCGTGTGGTAGTTGGGGTCTGATAGGTGCGCTATCGGGGGTTAGTGGAGGATTGGAGCTATTTAAGTTATGAATATTTTGAGGGTCATTTAAGTTTTGGTTAGGGCTAATATTTTGGTTGTCAGCAATGGGGGTATTTGGGATTGGGTTGATATTTTGGTTAGGATCAACTTGGTTATTGTTTATAGGGGTATTTGGGGGGTTAGCAGTTTCAAGAACAGGGGTTCTGCAAGTGGGGCAAGATTGTTGTCTAGCAAGCCAGCTACGGAGACAATAAAAGTGGAATACATGGCCGCAACTTAGACGTTTGGGGACGTCTGGAGAATTATGGACGATGGCAATTTCTTCACGGCAAATGATGCAAACTTTATCAGTTAGGGCATCGAGCTGGGCTTGGTTTAGGGTGGCATATTGGTCGTCCATATATTTCATGGCTTTCCTGTACCGTATCCAGTCTTTGCATTTCGAGACGAATGAAGAGACAGTCAAGTAGATGTCGCGAATAATGTGTAACGGGAGACCATAATTCTGGACTAAAACGTAAAATAGGCCAGAGTAAACAGCGAGCTTCAATAGGTCAGAGAATAGTTCAATGTAGAAGAGGTAAATAGTTTTATTTTGCCATTCTCTTTCCTGGAAGTTGTCGATACAACTGAAGATAAATTTGATGATTGAAATCATCAAGTTAATAGCTAAAAGGGCGTACTCAAATCCAAAAATGACAACAATTTTAGCGCCAAAGATGTGGTAAAAGTTGTAAGCATAGAGGACCATAGAAATATTGGTAAACATGAGTATGAGACTAAGAATGGACATTTTATAGATGAGTTTGGAGTCGATATTAGGCCTTTGTTCCATGTACTCGATTCTGTCGTCAAGAAGCCAGTGGAATATCTTTACAAATAGAAGTATACCAAAAAGGAAAATGGAGTAAGCGTTGAGCTCTTCTTTAAAAATAGTTAGAGCTAAGCATATCTCAGTAATTGAAAACCATGCGCGTTCGTAAAGCCTCTAACAGGAGGGGAAACAAAAGGATAAGTTTAAAAAATATTAGAAAAAATACTAAAAAACAATAGAAATATCTAAAAGTAGTAATTTTAGGGAAGAGCGAAAATAGTACATCAACTTCGAGGGGTCTGAGTTCAGTGAAAAATAAACGTACAACAGCGATGCCAGACAAAATGAGGAGAAATATTGAAATATTGAAAATGGCCTAAAGGAAGGTGAAATGACAAAAGTATGGTTAGAGAAAGAATAATTTAAAAGAAATTAAAGATGGAGAAAGATGGAAATAAATGGGATTATAAGGGGAGGGGAGTGTGTGTGTGTACCAAAATTGATATGCTTGATTGAGCCAATGCTACGCAGACGGGGAAAAAAGAGTTATATCTAGCGTATTCTTTAAGGATTTGGAATAGAAAAATGCTGAGAGAGACCGAGCCATAAAGGGCAAATCGATGTTGCCTAAGAGCGTTGAACATATTTGAGGAACGAAAATATAGAATTTATATATTTATTTCAAAGGAAGATATGAAGAAGGTATGTAACAGAGAGTGAAAAATAATTAAGCTTTAGATATGTTCATGGAAAGTAAATTGAGTTCGGAAGAATAAAGAATCGACTAGAAGTATGTGAGAAAGAAGGAGAGGCTGGTGAAAGAGTAAATGGGAAGCGAGTTAGGATTTAAAGTTGGTAAAAGAAAAAGAAGTCGGCGGAAACCGTAAGGCTAAAATTTAAGCTGGAACAGAAGTCTAAAACACAGTAAATAAAAGAAAAGAAAAGATGATATCAATATCAATATCAATATAATAGAAGAGGTGTACAGGTAGAATTGAATAAAAAAGTAAGAAAAGGCAGTTGATATTTTTTATAATAAACCCAGTTTAAGGCAGCGCTATAATAAATCCTGTTTGCCAGAAAATTTCACCATAGAAGAAACTCTCATTTCTTGTTAAAATTAAATTGAAGAAAATACCACCCAATAGTCAAACGCCATTTCTGCAACTCAGCCAAATCATTTCTAACCACATTTATTTTCTGCCACTTCTCCCCACTCTGCCGTCTCGCTGCTACTCTGCATGTCTATTCTGGCTCTGCCGTCTCACTGCTACTCTGCGTCTCTATTCTGGCTCTGCCGTCTCGCTGCTACTCTGAGGTCTCGCATCGCCACTCTGCCATCACGCTGCTATTTCGATATTTTACTATAAATTGTGGTTATGTGCGCTGAATCGAATACTCTCTGTCCGTCACATATACGTGACACTCTTTCTTTACCACTGTAGCACTCGATACTGATCCTATCCAATAACCAACCTCCACTACATCCATCAATTGAATTACTTTTTATTATTGGTTATGTTCATTTATATTGCCCACTCTGCTGCAGTCCAGTAACGAATAATACAATCACATTCATTTCAGCCATCCAATAATTAATACAAATAATAAATATCGATATTTATAGCTAATAAATCTTGTATATCTGAATTTAATTCGTATCTTGACTGATTTCATTGCCTATTTATAATTTCTAAAACAAAAGCAAGTAATAAATTCCAACATATAAATTAATAATTTTTGCTAATTCAAAATTTATCTTTAAGAGAGTTTATTTTACTACCCTGCGAAAAAAAATACACAATCATGTTGACTTTTTTCTGAAGGCTCAAAAATGTATATTTATAAAAAGCATACGGATTTAGTCTCATCAATAACATAATATTATCCATACTATGCGCTAACAAAAGCTTTAGTGCGTTTGTAGCAATCATTTTAATTAGATTTAGATTTAGATTCAGATTTTGAAATTTTACACTGCTATACATATAAACAATCCAACGAGTAGATAAAAAATTAAAACAACTTAACAAAATAAAATAGTTGGTAGTAAACTCTTTTTATTGATAGATCTCCTCTAAAGTGCAAAGAATTCAAATACTACGTCAAAAGGAAAATTTCGCTATTTCTGTGCATTATTACCTTTTATAAAGATTTGTGAAATTGGCAAAAATTAATACATTAAAATAAGCGTTATTACTCGTTTAGTCAATAACTAAGCTTCAAACTCGGGAAAAGGTTTTACTATTTTTTTTTCTGGATTAATAGTTATAGGAAAGTTTTCGTGCAAGTATAAACTGCCAATTTAAGAATAGTACAGTTCTAAGCTCATTCCATCGTGAATTTCATCTATTAAAAACAGTTTACAAATATTAAATAAATCAAACTTTTGTGAAAATATTTGCTAAAAATCCCCCACTTTAATAAATATCACTTACAGTCTTCTAGCGTGATGTGATCTTTAAATATTGTGTACCTATATACGATAAAAAAAAATTCATTTAATACCATAATATAAATTATTTAATTTTTATATCCTTATCAAAACATTCAGCAATCTAATAAATATATATATATATATAATATTATTTACCATTTCTTCAATACGATCTTCTCAGGTTTAGTCCCGGATTGAGCCGCAATCAATAGTTTTAAATCTCCGATTGTGTCTCTAGGGCTTTATAAAATGTAAAAAAAAAAAAAAATTAAACTTTCCTAGTTTATAAAGCCTCATTTTGAAATGTATATCTACTACTCATAGAAAACTCGATATAAAAAAAAATCAAACACAACTAGTATGTTGCTCAATAGACTTACTCGCATTTTACTCGGACTTTTTTCCCCAATCTATCGTTACAAATTATCTCAATCATCTTTTATCTGTAATATATCTAAATTTTTGTTTTATTCAA